>PVLC010025944.1:0-23189 GCA_004027655.1 Graphiurus murinus | reverse complement strand
AACAAAAAAGAACAAAATTACATCATTTGCAGAAAACTGGATGGACCTGGAGAACATGATGTTAAGTGAGATTAGTCAGAAACCAAAGAGTCATATGTTTTCTTCTAAAAATATGGAGTAATCAGGATACAAGAGTGACTTTAGGTAATAAAGGAGAAACCCCAGTAGAGCAAAAAAGGGAGTCTAGAGGAAGGTGGTAGTAGAGAGAGGAAGAATTAATGAAGTAAATATTTCCACTAATGTTATGTACATATATGAAACTACCAATGCCAATCTTAATATCCTATATGGGGAGGAGGAAGCAGATAAGGAGGTGGGGGGAAGCTCACCAAGTGCTATGTGCATGTATGTCACTATCACGATGAACTATATTATGATGTGAGACTATAATGTACTAATAAAAGTATTTTAAAATAAGAAAAATATAAATGGCTTAAAATGAAATATCTAAAGATTTGATAATGGTTACTTGTATGTAGCATAACTGAGACTTATAAAGGAGTTACCTGAGAGAGTTGTTTTTCATAATAAAACAGAGAATTATTTTAATACCTTTATAACAAGTATAAAAAATAATAACTTCTATAACAGTAAAAGGAAGAAAACACTGTAAGAGAATTATTAAAGGCACATTATAGGAGGGACTGCTAGTTGCTCCCAAATATTTGCTCTCTTTTTCATCCATTGTAATGGAAACCCAGAAAGAAGACCATACTTGTCAGCTCTTTATCCCAAGCCATGTGTGTGATGCAGCCTCATCACATATCTGGCTAGTGAGAGGTAGGCCACAGCACCCTACAGCAGCTTATCAAGTCTTCCCAGAAAAATCGTGTGCCTGTGCTCTTTGCTCTTTGCTTCATTTTCCTCCCTTCCTTCATCTGCATTTGTCTCTCCATCTGCAGCTAAAACCATGGTTGTCACTATCATGCCCCATAAAGTTAAGGCTATGCACAATTAAGTAATAAAAGTAGAAGGAGCCTGCTTCTTCACACAAAGGAAAATCCGATCTGCCCCTGAGCACTTACCTCATAAAAGATTTATACAACAGAGTTTACTGATAGTCGTGGTTAAAGTTAAGCCTAATATACAAAGATTAAGCAAGGACAACCAAACAATAATAACTACTAAATAGCAGGGTTTCACATGCCCTACAAAAAAATCATTATCACACTGCCCATAACCATAATTCCTCCCTTCTTTCCTCCCTTCCTCCTTCCTTTCCTCCCTTCTTCCCTTCCTTTCTTCTTTTCTTTCTTGAATTGAATACAGGGCATTCTACCTCTGAGCTTAACCTCTAGCCCTATTTTATTTTGAAACAGGGTCTTGGTAGGTTGCTGTGGGTCTTGCTATGTTGCTGACACTGACCTCACACCTGCAATTCTCCTGTCTGCACTTCCCAAGTACTGGGCTTACAGGCATGTGCCACTGGACCAGACTCCTTGTAGCTATTTCTATCTACTCCCTCTCCTCTTTCCCCACAAGGCAACTGCACTCAAATCCTCGCTTTTCCCTGGAGGCAGCTGACTGTGCCTCTCATCTGTGAACATCAACGTCACTCTAGCCAACGCATAGGGTATGCTCACTCCAACATGTGTTCTCACCTACACTGAGCAAACCCACGATGGATTGAAGAAACACATGACATTATTCTTAGTACCTTTGGAAGCACACTGGTGATGGGTCACAGTGAGTGACCACAATACAGGGACTAAAGACTTGGCTTCATGCTCAGGTGATGCAGGCCCAGTGACTCTGGGAAGTGGCCAGCCATTTGCTATGAGTGCCTGTCATATCCATCCCCTGAGGTCTCTACATTCTTACCTTCTCTTAAAGTCCCAGAAATGGAATAATAATTGCCCACCTGGGGCCTTCTCCCTCACTAGAGAGAAGAGCTACAGAGGCTCATTTTTGTCTCTGGGAGCTTAGAGGCAAGAGATACAAAGTTATCAAATTCAGTGAGCAACTGCCATTTCGATATTTTGTCTTTATTTCTAACATGTTTCTCTGTCTTCTGACAATTGAAAAGATTTATATACTATGTGCCAGATATAGTTCCAAGAGATTTACATGGATTAAATCACTTAATCCTCAAAATAACCCTAAGAGAAAGGTACTACAATTATCCACATTATGAATGAGAAAATAAAAACATAGAGAAGTTAATGAATTTGTCTAAGAACAGAAATAGTAAGCAGCATCTTGCTTTAGTCTATGGTCTTACCACTGCATGATGTCATTACATTTACTGACTTCTCTGCCAGCTTCTTATTCCTCTGCTTGTGTCTGATCCCTAGGCCCCTTACATAGCCTCATGCATTGAAAAAATAAACTAATCTATTTTCAAATTTAAAACTTTGATATTTTATGGTACTTAAAAATCTAAAAAGATGGCTAAATGCCAGCCTCAATTATTATTGTATTACATTTTCCCTAGAATGATTAGGCTTAGATGGTCCCCTCCCCAGCTAAACATTTTATCGAAAAGGGATGCATTTTATAAATCATCTTTCCCCTTGGAGTCCTAAGAAAATGGAAGGCAAATCTGACCTTGATATTGCTGTTGACCTTCTTAGCACCTTGTAAGAAACATTCTAGAGAATTCCAGGAAGATGGCGTCAGAGTGAGACACCTCTCATCAGGCTCTATGAGCTTGATTCAAATGTGCCATAAAAGCAGCTTCCTGACAGAAGAAAAAAGCAACAAAAAAGTGAACAATACTACAAAAACTAAAGTACAGCTGAACAGCATCCAGAAAGCCGACCAGCGAGAGCAAAGAAGCCCATCTGCGCGGCAGCGATGTCATGCCACAGAGTGGTGGCCGCCATTGAGTCAGCCCCCGGCATGGGTTCTACTAACAAAGAAATATATAACGACCTTCTGCATTTCCAGTGACCAGAGGTGGAATAAGCGACTCCTGAACTCCACATCTTAACCAGGTGGCATATCACAGCACCTTCAACAGTGACTGGAACGCGTGGTACGACCAGGTTAAGCCCACATGGGGTCACCACAGCTCACCTCTCCCTCCAGAGCCAGAGCAGCGTGATCTGCACTGCAGAGCTTGAATCAAAACTGCCGCAAAAGCAGCTTCTTGACAGAAGGAAAGAAAAGCAAAACAGCAGAAACGTGAACAAAACAACAAAAGAAGCTGATCAGAACCCAGAAAGCAGACCAGGGAGAACAAAGGAGCCAGAGTATGCTCGGCAGTGGCAGTCGTCATTTTACCAGCCGCCCACAGCAGCAGGGATCTACCCAAAAGATCTGCAGAAGCCAAATCAGATCTGTTCTTACAAACTTGCAGGGTTTTTTATTTTGTTTCTTGAGTTGTTTTTTGTTTTCTGGGATTTTTGTTTTGTTTTTACTCTGTTTTCACTTTGACTTATCTATGTTTGTTCGGAGGATTGGATGCTTTGTTAGCTTTTGCTAGACCCTGAAAGTCAACACCTGAAACCCACCAAAGGCACCAATAAAGTGGGCAGAAGAAGTCCCAGAGTAATTGCAACTCAGTACAAGATACCATTTACAGAGAGAAAATAAAAATAAGAAACGTATAAATTCAAAGAAAGTGTGCAAGAGCAGAAAAGATATAAATTTAAGAACAGGGAAACCATGGAAAGGAAAAATAGCAAAGAAACAATGAGTCAACACAATCCCACAATAACAGAACTCAACAACACTGAATGGCAGAGATAACCAGAAGAACAATTCAGATTTTTAATAATATAAATAATAAAAAACTTCCAGAAAGAATGCAGAGAGAGCTGGAAAGAAATAAAGGAACAAATAAACAAAGAATCTGACACCCTGAACAGGAATCATAGAGAAGCCTTGAGGGAAGTGAAGGATGTGAAAGATACAATAATAGAAGTGAAGGCATCAATATAAACTACAAACAGTAGATTAGACCACACGGAAAATAGAATATAACTCCTAGAAGATGACCATTACAAAAATGAATCCATTGTACATAATCTAGAAAAAAAAAATCAATAGTATGAATTGGACATCTATGAGATCCGGGCCAACTTTAAAAGAGCTAACCTAAGAATAATAGGCATAGAAGAGGTATTAGAAGTTGAAACTAATGGAATAAACAACCTTTTCAAAGAAGTAATATCAGAGAATTTTCCAAACATAGAAAGAGAAGTAGACATACAGGTGCAGGAAACATATAGAACCCCCTTTAGACAAGACCAAAGAAGAGGTTCATCATGCCACATAATAATCAAGCTGACTAAAGTAGAGGCTAAGGAGAGAATTCTAAAGGCAAAAAAAGTAAAAGATCATGTGACATTTAGAGGCAAACCAATTAGAATCACTCCAGACCTCCCATCCAAGTCATGAAAGCCAGAAGGGGCTGGAGTAACATATTCCAAACTCTGAAAGAAAATAACTTGCAGCCAAGATTCTCCTACCCAGCAAAACTCTCTCTCAAAATTGACGGGGATATAGAAACCTTCCATGACAAATGGAAACTGAAAGAATGCATGTCTTCCAAACCAGCACTAGAAAAAATACTCAAAGAGATTAACTACAAAGAAGAACTAACAAGTAAACGTCAGAACCAGAGAAACAATAATTTCCAGGAAGCAAACAACTAAGCAAAGAAGAACAAACACTACCGCAAACAGAAGTCAAAACTCAAAATGTTAGGAATTAAAAATCATCTCTCAATAATCACACTGAATATAAATGGTCTCAATTCCCCAATAAAAAGTCACAAGGTGGCAAAATGGATTAAAACCCAGAATCCATCTATATGCTGCCTGCAAGAAATACACCTTACAAGCAAAGATTCCCATAAACTAAAGGTTAAGGGCTGGAGTAAGGTAATCCATGCCAATGAAACTCGAAGATAAGCAGGAGTAGCAACTATGATATCAGATAAATTAGATTTCAAGCCTATGCTTATCAAAAGAGTCAAAGCAGGTCATTTTTTACTAGTAAAAGGAACAATCCAGCGAGAGGAAATGACAATTATTAACATCTATGCCCTAAACATAGGTCTAGTCACTTTCATAAAACAAACTCTGCATGATATAAAGTCACACCTAGATCCCAATACACTAATACTAGGAGACTTCAATACTCCTTTCACATCACTAGACTGACCTTCTAAAAAAACAGTCAGTAAAGATGCTTCAGACCTAAATAATACCATAAACCAAATGGACCTGTAGACACATACAAAATATTTCACCCAACTACAGCTGAATTCACATTTTTCTCAGCAGCGCATGGAACCTTCTCCAAAATAGACCACATTCTGGGCCACAACAGAGCACTGGCAAATTCAAAAAATTTAACATAATTCCCTGCATCTTTTCAGACCGCAATGGAGTGAAACTAGAAATCAACTCTTAGAAGACCTAGAGTAACCATGTAAAACATGGAGACTAGAACACCACACTGCTGAACAGGGAATGGGTCATAGAAGAAATAAGGGGAGAAATCAAAAAATTCCTAGAAACCAATGAAAACAGAGACACAACATATCAAAACCTCTGGGACACCTTGAAGACAGTACTAGGAGGAAAATTTAGAGCACTGAATGCCCACATAAGAAGAACGGAAAACTATCAAATAAATAACCTAATGACACAGCTCAAAGCCCTTGAAAAACAAGAACAATCTAACCCCAAATCCAGTAGAAGATAGGAAATTATGAAAATCAGAGCAGAAATTAATGAAATAGAGAATAAAAAAACAATGCAGAAAATCAACAAAACCAAAAGCTGGTTTCTTGAAAAAAATAAACAAGATAGATAAGCCATTGGCCAACTTAACCAAAAGAGAGAATCAACCTAAATTACTAAATAAGACATGAAAAAGGTGATATTACCACCAACGGTGTGGAAATACAGAGGATTTCAGAAACTATTTTGAAAAGCTATACTCCAACAAAATGGAAATTGACAATTTTCTAGATAGATATAATCTTCCTAAATTGAGTCAAGAAGATATAGAAAACTTAAATCAACCAATAACAATCAAAGAAATAGAAACAGCAATAAAGAGTTTATCATCAAACAAAAGCCTAGGGCCAGATGGTTTTCCAAGTGAATTTTATAAAGCATTTATAGAAGAGCTAACCCAATACTCCTCAAACTGTTCCGTGAAATAGAAAGAAACAGAACCCTCCCAAACACATTCTATGAACCAACATCACATTAAAACCAAAGCCAAATAAAGACAGCTCAAGAAAAGAAAACTATAGGCCTATATCATTGATGAACTTAGATGCAAAACTGCTAAACAAAATACTAGCAATGCGCATTCAAAACCACATCAAGAAAATTATACACCATGACCAAGTCGGGTTTATCCCAAGGATGCAAGGCTGGTTTAATATATGAAAAACAACCCATGTAATTCACCACATAAACAGAATCAAAGACAAAAATGACATGATCATCTCATTTGTGGCTGAAAAAGCATTTGACAAAATCCAACACCCATTCATGCTAAAACCACTGCAGAGAAGCAGAATAGAAGGAACATACCTCAAAATCATAGAGGCAATATACAGTAGGCCTATAGCTGATATCATACTAAATGGAAAACTGCAAGAAAAACTGCAAGAGTTTCCACTAAAAACAGGAACAAGACAAGGATGTCCATTATCACCTCTTCTGTTCAATATAGTACTTGAGACTCTAGCCAGAGCAATAAGGCAAGAGAAGGAAATCAAAGGGGTAAAAATAGGGAAAGAAGAACTAAAACTATCCCTCTTTGCAGATGACATCATCTTATACTTAGAAGAGCCAACAAAGTCAGCCAAAAAACTTATAGAACTGATCAATAAATTCAGCAAAGTGTCTGGATACAAAATCAATCTTAAAAAATCAGAAGCTTTCCTGTATGCCAACCATAAAACCACTGAAAAAGAAATCCAGAAAACAATTCCACTCACAATAGCACCTCCCAAAATAAAATATTTAGGGATAAACCTAACCAAAGAGGTAAAAGACCTCTATAAGGAAAACTATAAAAAGTTGAAAAAAGAAATTGATGAAGACTTTAGAAGATGGAAAGATCTACCATGCTCTTGGATATAAATATCATCAAAATGGCCATCCTCCCAAAAGTGATCTACAGATGCAATGCAATACCCATGAAATTACCAAGGTCACTCCTCACAGACATAGAAAAACCAGTCCTTAAATTCATTTGGAACAACAAAAAGCCCAGGATAGCCAAAGTAGTTCTTAGCAACAAGAACCATGCAAGAGGTATAGCAATACCTGACTTCAAACTCTACTACAAAGCTACAGTAATAAAAACAGCATGGTATTGGCACAAAAACAGACACAATGGAGCATGACAGAAGGTTCAGAAACAGACCTATGTGCTTATAGTCAGTTGATTTTTGACAACATACACTGAAAAAACATACACTGGAAAAAAGATAGCCTCTTTAACAAATGGTGTTGGCAAAACTGGTTAACCATATGCAGGAAAATGGAAATAAACACCACTTTCTCACCCTGCACAAGAGTCAACTCAAGGTGGATCAAAGACATGGAAGTCAGGCCAGAGACCTTGCAGCTACTTGAAGAGGGCATAGGCCCAACATTTCAACACATGGGCACAGGTACAAACTTTCTCAACAAGACCCCAAAAGCACAAACAACTCAAAGGAAGATCAATACATGGGATTACATTAAACTAAAGAGCTTCTGTGCAGCAAAGGAAACTATAAAGATCCTCAATAGAGAGCCTACAGCGTGGGAAACAATTTTTGCCAGCTACTCTTCTGATAGAGGACTAATATCTAGGATATACAGAGAACTCAAGAAACTCACAGCTAAGAAAACAAATAACCCAATCAAAAATGGGAAAAGGATCTAAATAGATACTTCACAAAAGAAGAAATACAAATAGCCAATAAATGTATGAGGAAATGTTCAACATCATTAGCAATCAGAGAGATGCAAATCAAAACTACCTTGAGATTTCACCTAACTCCAATCAGAATGGCAACTATCAAGAACACAAACAACAACAAATGCTGGCGAGGGTGTGGAGAAGTAGGAACCCTAATACATTGTTGGTGGGATTGCAAATTAGTGCAACCACTTGGAAAACAATATGGAGGATCCTCAGACTAATGGGAATGAATCTACCATATGATACAGTAATACCACTTCTGGGTATCTACCCAAAAGAAAGGAAACCAAACTATCAGACCACCGCATGTGTATCTATGTTTATAGCTGCACAGTTTACAATTGCCAAACTATGGAACCAGCCAAGATGTCCATCAACAGATGAATGGATTACAAAACTATGGGATATGTACACAATGGAACTTTACTCAGCCATAAAGAAGAAGAAAATCATGTTATTTGCAGGGAAATGGAAGGAACTGGAAAACATTTTGTTAAGTGAGATTACTCAGTCACAAAAAGTAAAAAATCATATGCTTTCCCTAATATGTGGAAGCTAGGGAGAAAATGGGACATAGGAGGGACTCCAGAAAAAGAAGGAGAATCCTTAGGTGAGCAAAGAGTTTGACTTAATGGAAGGTGATGGGGTGAGGGGGTACACCCTAGTGAGCATGATGTACTTTCATGAACATATCAAAGTCAATCACTAAACTGAACTTGAGAAGGAGGGAGGAGGAGGGAGTGGGGTGGGAATTGGGGAAAGGTTAAATGAGAAATGTGTGCATGTATGCCTTTACCTTTACCTTTACCAGCTTGTACCTAAAAAAGATGTATGATTACAATGCACCAATTAAAAACAAATCAATTAATTTAAAAAAAGCAAAAAGAAACGTTCTAGTTCTCTGTGCACATGTGCCTTTCACTTCAGTAGCTATTGAAGATGTCACTTGACAAGGGATTGAGAGGGATTGTGAATGAGACAGAAAGGGCATTAGCTGTGATTCTCTCCCAAGAAACTGACATTCTGTCTCAAATGAAATAAAGCACCATGTGTATGTTGCTTTTAGAAGAGGTTTAATGGAAGCTCTGGCACTTAAATGAATCCGTAGCTTGTTTCCAGCATAAAATGAATGTTCTAATTACTGCTTTTGCTGCATTTCAGTCAGGGATTGTCCTCGGTTTTCTTCCCTGGGGGCTGGTGCCAGGTCCTGCCCTAGGTCCTGGAAGTGCAGAGACAATGCCTATGGCAGAGTCTCTGATCTCTAGGATTTCGATTGGTTTTCACAGTAATTTCAACACTCTTAGACACATGGCTTCTTGGGGGCATTTTTATGCTTGTATTTTAGCTTGCCAACTTCCCAGTTTCTAATTTTAACTCCACATCAATCATGCCAACGTCCTCTCTAGCTGTCATCCCAATGGCCTTGGAAACAAATACTCAAGTATTTGATCAAAAATTGTAAGTATGAGTAGGAAGCAATGGAGACTGTCAATCCAAAGGAAATGCTCATTAAATGCTGACAGGGAAATCATTAACAGTAGGTTGGTTGCAGTGAAAGTAATCGGACTTCTGATTAATTCAGCTTTGATCTGCTGGCAGCCTATGCAATCCTGAACAAAATGGGGTTTTCCTGATCCAGCTCTCTCCCTATAAGGTAACAATTCTGAAAAGAAATAGGAGCTATAAATATCTCCTTCACTGCAGCACTGGCTAATTGAGAAATTAAAGCAAACGCTAAGTAACTCAGCTGGTTCATTTCTCTGATGTTCTTGCAATAAAGACTTGGATGATTGCCTTTTTAAATTTTTAGGGGGTTGTTGCATTCAATTTGACAAGAAACTGTAGCTTTTACTTAAGAAAGGTGTGGGATGATTATTTTTCATGTGTGAAATGTACTATTTTAGTTGTTGAATTGTAAACATGCTAATGTTCCCTGAGCTTCATTACCAGAGGTTTTCTTTATACCCATTAAGCCATCTACTGGCTGCAATCCTAGCATCCTTCACTGAAGATAAGCAGAGCTAACCATGTGAAAACTGCTTCACGGGCACCCCCAAGGACTTGCTTCAATTGCTACTTGACTGAGCTTGTATAGAAAAATAATATGAAAATCTGAGGTACCAGCATGTGTGTGGGGGTACTGGGGATTAAACCCTGGGGCATTCTACCTCTGAGCTACAATCCCAGCATGATTCCTTTCCAGGCAGCTAGGTGAGAAATTTACATTAAAAAAAAACTACATTTTACAAGAAAATAAAAATAAAATTAGCCACCAAAACATACATGCCCAGAATCTTAAATTGCATCAACACCTTCACCGACTCTGTAACAAAAACAACTGTGCTAATGGGTCATATACTTTCGGTAAACTAGTTTTCACAAATATGAGTGTTAGGTAGTATTGTCATTTCCATTTTCTTTTTCATATACTTTTATTGGTGCATTATAGTCTCACATCACGATGTAAGTCATAGTGATCCATTTTAGTAGATAAGAAAATAGAGGTTCAGAACAACTGAAAGAATGGTTTGGTCTTTGGTCAGTTTATTCAGCTAATCAGCCGTCCAATCAGGATGGTAGCTCTAGTCTGTCTAGTTCTAAAGCTTAAGGTTAACCTGTCTGGGCTGCTATTGAGATTGAGATGCTAACACAGTATAACATGGAAGGAAAGTCACCTCTGGGTAAAATAATATATTCAATCTTTACTTGCTTGTTGCAACAGATTACAATAAGCTTACCCACGCATGTGTGGGCACACACACAGACAGGTGCACACACACACACACACACACACACACACACACACACACAGTTTCTTTTTTTAAATAAAATAGGAATCACATTTTATATTGCATCTGTACTTTTTAAATTTAGTATTTTATGCGCATCTGTTCATGTTAACACACAGTACACAGTGATCCAACATATTCTTTCTCATAACTGCATCTCATTTTATGACATGGAAAAACTACCTGTATTTAAATATTATTCTATTAGAGGGCATCCAGGCTATTTCCAGGGTTTTGTCTGACAAAAAAATGAAAATATAAGCAGTTTATTACTAGATGTATACACATATACACACATTCACACACACACACATAGGTACACATAAATACATCCATATGTGTGTGTCTGTGTGTATAGACACATGTGTGTATACATCTCTCTATAAACAAATATAGCAATTTTACTTTTTTTTAAATACTAGGGATTTAACTTAGGGGTGTTCTACCTCCAAGCTATATCCTCAGACCTTTTGTTTTCAAATAGGGTCTCCCTAGGTTACCAAGAATCTTGCTAGTTGCTGAGGCTGGCCTGAAACCTGCAATCCTCCTGTCTCAGGCTCCCTTCCAAGTACTGGGATTACAGGTGTGTAATTCTACTTTTGAAATATATCAGTGGGAAGAACAAAGTCCCCAGTGACTTTCTCTCTCTCTCTCTTCTCCCTTTCTCTGTAAATATATATACATTTCTATAGATATCTATAATACAGATATCTACCAATATCAATACTGATGTCTATATTATTGATAACTATCAATTAGATAATAAATAACATAGACAATATCAATATTGATAAAGACAGAGAGTCACTGGGGACTTTATTACCATTGATAGATTCCACAAATAGAATTATTGACCAAGTAGATATAAATAAACACAACTTTTTCTAAGGTGTTTTATTGCTTTTCCCATCCACCAACAACACAGTGCATGAAGGTATCCATCTCTTCTTGAGATCTGACTATTATTGTTATTTTTAGTTTTTGTCAATCTGATGGATAGAAAATAGAATCTCAATATTGTTTTATTTTACATGTCTTTACCTAATAAAGATGTAAAGATATTTATATTTTACTTTCTATAAAACATTCATTATATTATTTGCTTCCCTATTTGGCTTTGTTTTTATTGATTGCATTGTATAAATGTCAAGGTCTCTGAGGATCTGAGATTTTACCCTACTTGCAAGCTAGTAATTAGTCTATCATCTTATGGTTGCTGGTTGAAGACACAAGACTCCTGGTTTAGAGGAGAAGGGCATTGCTTTTCATACCACAGGGAAGCATCATGGGGCATCACTATATCTGTATCAGTTCTTCTGGCCTCCAAGTCTTGCAGGGTTGTTAAAAATGGGCTCAGACGATGTCTATACTTTCAGTGGGCTGTACTATAAGAAAGAAACCCAAAGGTTGTTTGTTTGTTTGTTTTTACTGGGCAGTAAGTATTCCTATCCTTTGCTCTAGACATTATATCTGTCAAGTCTGTTTCCTATCCATACTTCCTTGAAGAGATAGTCTATAATTTAAGGAACTTAATGCCTCATGCATAAGATATGCAGAAACACAAAAGACTCACATAGAATTATCTGCCATCTCTTAGAGATATCAGCCTCTTAATCTAGTATATTGCATAGATTTTCTTCCAATCACTTGTAATAAAGTTTATATTATGTCCTTGTCTCTTTTTCCTCATATGGTCTTTGATTTGATATATATTATTTTCATATTAAATTCAATATAATATGGAAATAATTTCTCTAATTTTGCATAGAAGTTCTGGTCACAATGAAAATGGACATTGTCTAATCGCTGTTTTGTAAAAGTATGTGTCCATCATTATTTTTATTGTATGTTTGCCCTGACAAATGAGGAATTAAAGATATAGAAAGAGAGGCCTACAGGGACTTTTACCCAATTAAAAACTGAAAGTTCATAACTCCTTTCTATTAATGTGATTGCTATTAATTCAGAGAATTTATAAGCATAGGGCCTGTGTGGAGGAAGGCATTGAGGAAGGGACAAGTCTCTGTTTAGTAAGGTTTAAAGCTTCCACAGTTTGGCAGGGGCAGGAAGGATCAATGCTTGAAGTTAAAGAATACAAAATTACAAACTCAACATTGCTATGGGCTGTCTTAGGGCCCATACAAATGTGCAGCCCTGACACCCCACTTAACTTCTTTAACTTCATAGTAAGTCTGCTCTATCTGCTAACTGATGTAAAAGAAAAGGCTGAAGTCAATCACAATGTGAAGATTTGCCTTTCAAGGCACTAGTGCTTCTGTATTAAGCTTGGCATATTTAATGCAGCCTTGGTCCCTCACAGAAAACATTCCATAGTTTCTGTTCTTCCTGACCTTAGGTCATGCTGAACATCAGTCTAGGAAGAATGATGTTCTGTTGAGTATTTTACTGTGCAAAAATGACCACATCAGATCCAGCAGCACTGCCTCTGTGCTATGTGGGGTTGGGATTGGGGGTGGATACTATCATGATTTGTCCTGTCAGAGCCCTCCTATGACCCATAAGTATTAAAACAGTGAAATATTCTATAAATGATTTTGCAAAGTAAAAAAAAAAAAACAGGCAAGGAGTTGTAGAAGTATAGAATATAGAATGTCGTTTAGGAATGTGCATAGAATGAATTGTGATAAAATGATTTCAGCCAGCCTAGTCCTTCCTGTTCTGTTTTTCTGGTTATTTATATGTACATCAAATTATTTGTGCATGCATACACACTTATACAGCCATTCCTCAGTATCTGCAGGGGAGTTGTTATTCTAGTACCCTCTAGGATACCAAATTCTGCAGATGTCCAAGTCCCTTATATCAATGGCATAGCATTTGCATGCAACTTACACACATACTCCTGCATACTTTAAATAATCTCTAAATTACTCATCATTCCTAATATAATATAAACACTATGTAAATAATTATTTTACTGTATTACTTAGGGAATCATTATAGGAATATAGTCTGGACATGTTCAGTACAGAGGCAACATCACAGGCCTAACTGCACAGTACATAAACAAAACACAAGGCAAATGGTGCTCAAACAAGTGCTGGAGAAAGACTGAGGACCTAGGGAATGGCAGGAAGCCGCCACAGGGTGTGCCTACACACCATGACATAGTGTTCACACAGAGCAAATTCAAGTTTTGTCTTTTGTAACTTCCTGAAATCTTTTCCAATGTTTTTAATCCATAGTTGGGCAACTCCATAGATGTAGAACCTGTGGACAAAGAGGAGTCCCTGTGTATATTTTAACAGCATTTGGTAGAATTGGTATCCTCTCTCCTTTTACAAAAATGTAGAACTGGCGATTGAACCCAGGGGCATTCTACTTCTGAGATATACCTCAGCCCTTTTTTACTTTTGTTTTGAAACAGGGTCTCTCTAGTTGCTGAATCTTACTAAATTGCTGAGGCTCGTCTTGAACCTGCACTTCTCCTGTCATGGCCTCCCAAGTACTGGGATTATAGATGTGTGCCACCATACCTGGCTCATCTGCCCCCTTTTTTCTCTGAATTTTCCTACTCACTTGGTTCATGCTATATAGTTAGCTGAAAAATATCAATAATATTAATCAAGTACTTAATATTCACATGGTGTTGTGTAAACCACTTGTAGATAAAGATTGCTACAACATTTCCTAACCTTATAGAATCTGCAGTCTTCTTACAGAAATTAAGGAAATAGAATAAGCTTAGTGGCATGAGAATATCAACTAAAGGCAATTTAAAGAACAAATACTTCATAAAGAGTGTAACATTTAAGACGATTTCTGAGTAATAAGGTTTATCTGTAAAGTAAACATGAGAAATTGTTCCAGACAGGTGAAGGAGCAAAACCCTTGGTCAGGGGGTGTAGAACATGGCAAAAAACAAAAACAAAAAAAAACAAACAACAGAAAACTATCCAGTTGTAGTTGGAAGACACATTAGAACTAAAGCATTTAAACTAGAGAAGCAGTGGGACTATACCACTGAGATCTTTGCACTTCCATCCCAGTGTAAACACTAATGTAGTAGTCAATGGGGAGCCATCTTCACAAGAATCGACTGAACAAGGAAGTAATTTTGGAAAGCTAATTTTAAAAAAGTACATAGAATCCATTAGATAAAAGAGGCTCCAAACTACTGAGAGGTCTGTTTAGAGGCTATTCAAGTGAAAGAGACATTGTAGTAGGTGTGAAAGCAGAAAGGCTGTAGATCTCATTATGGAGATAAAGTTACATGGTAGAATGAGGAGGTGCAGGAAGGTTATCACATTGACTTACGAATCCTCCTTTTTCTCCCTTCCTTATGATTTTATATAATTGTGTCCTCATGCCCTCTTTCCCTCACCTTCTTCCATGTGTTTGCCCATGGGAGCATCATTATTCAGTTTGCCTCGAGGCCCCATGGATTGAAGTCCTACCACTGACAGAGCAGAGACTGTGCAGTGCGCAAGAGACAAAGAAAGCTCATAAATTCTTCTGTAAAGGGTGGATGGCTTCCCTGAAATTTCAAGACAAGTAACAAAAGCAAAAATACTATCGACTACTTCCAAATGTACAAAAAGAGGATGCCAAGGCACAGCTTCCAGGCGAGAGGGAAAGGAGACTCAGAAATATGGAGAGAGCAATGACATAGTTGATGTCAAGTGGTGAGACCATAAATATTCTTCTTGACCAAGGAAAGTCTAAATACAGTAGCATAGCTACCACACGGTAGGAAGCTATTAAAAGAGGAGGTGTAAGTAGGGAGCATAACTTACTAGGAAGTTTCACATCAACCATAAATTTCCTCTTTCTACATTTTACTTCTTCACCCTTCTGCTTGTTTTTTTATTATCCCAGCCATATCTAATATGCAATGTTGTAAAATAATGTAAAATATCATCTTATTCCTCTGATGTACCTCTTCCCAGGTATTTTTGCATGCCTCAGTCCTGTACAGCAGACTCATACAATCTTGATTTTGCCTACAAAATGTCAACAGGAGCCGGGCATGGAGGTGCACACTTGTAATCCCAGCATTTGGGAGGCTGAGACTGGAGGATCTGGATTCGAGGCCAGCCTCAGCTACCTAGTGAGGCCCTCCTCAACTTAGTGAGACCCTGTTTCAAAATAAAGAATAAAAAATAGGGCTGGGGGTGTAGCTCGGAGGTAGAATGCCCCTGAGTTCAATCCCCAGTACAGTAAAAAAAAAAAAAAAAAAAAAATTTAAACAGGTTCCTGACAGTTATCAGAGATAGAATGTGAATCAAAGGTTCACAATAATGTATTTCGGTTTCAGAAAAGTAGATGATAATCACTGTGAAGGTCTCCTTGGCATCATTTGTAAAGTATTTAAAAATTTACCACTAAAAACAGCAGATATTTTTTTCCAAACTTTCATCATGTCCCTTGCTATGTTGTGGTAGGAATAACCACTCTAGTCTAGGAACCAGAATTCTTGGTGTGCTTCATATTTTACTGATTTTGAGATATTCTGCAGGGTTATTTTGAAAAATATCTAATGAGCAAAATATATCTTAAAAATCTATAAACTGGCTGGGAATGGTGCTGCACACTTGTAATTTCAGTACTTAAGAACTGCTGAGATAAGAGGATTGTAGGTTCAAAGCCAGCTTCAGCAACTTAGCAAACCTAAGAGCTCCCCTCTGAGGTGTAGCTCAGAGGTAGAATGCTCCTGGGTTCAATCCCAAATTCCCCCAAAAGAATTCATAACTATAAAACCTTATGTAAACTAAAGCACTTATATAATTATTGCTAGAGATTCCCTAATTTCCTTTGACACTAATGTCCAAGAATTAGGAGAGGTTTAGAGAAGACTGTTAGTAATATTTGTTCCAGAGCCAGGCGTGGTGGCACACATTTGTAATCCCAGCATGTGGGAGGCTGAGACCGGAGGATCCGGGTTCACGGCCAGCCTCAGCTACCTAGTGAGGCACTCCACAACTTAGTGAAACCCTGTTTCAAAATAAAGAATAAAAAATAGGGCTGGGGGTGTAGCTCGGGGGTAGAATGCCCCTGAGCTCAATGCCTAGTACCGCAAAAAAAAAAAAAAAAAGAAAGAAAGAAATATTTGCTCCAAGCTGGGCATGGTGGCCCACACTTGTAATCCTAGTACTTGGGAGGCTGAGACAGGTGTATCGCAGTTCACGGCCAGCCTCAGCAACTTGTGAGGCCCTCCACAACTTAGTGAGACACTGTTTCAAAATAAAGAATAAAAAATAGGGCTGGGGGAGGTAGAAAGTCCCTGGGTTCCATCCCTAGTACCTCAAGAAAAAAATATTTTGTTCCAGGGAAATATTGAGCAATTCTGAATGACCTGGTCACTACTTACCAGCAGGACCACCTCTGTTCAGGGGTAGGCAAAACAATTTTCACATTACTAGAAATAAAGACAGAAAATTTTTAGAAAAGGTCATATCCAGTATTTGTCAGAAATAATTCTATGGTTTGGATAACTCTTTTACAAAAGAATGAAAAAAAGCAAATATACATTCTGTGAACCTTTATTTATAATGAGGAAAAGAATCACAAAAAATTACAAATTTTAAAAGGCTAAGAGAAAACACAAACATACAAATTAAAGGGAAATAACATAATAAAAATTTAATAAATATCTGTCATGCAATCTAAAGACTTTTTCCTAACATGTTTGGCTATGTAATATTTATTATCTCTTCATATGACCAAATTTTGTGGCAACACTTTCCACAGAGAAGGGTAATGGCAATTAAGTCTCTCTAGCACAGATAATTGAAATGTTCATATTATTGATAATTGAGATGTATAAAACATGGATCTTCACATTTAGATTCTCTCTCTCTTTGTAATGCTGCTTTAGGTTGGCAACTTTATTCCAGGAATTCTAATAAATTCTATTATCTCTTAAAATATGATATGCATAATACATTTATAATTGTTTATATGCATTATTGAGAATATCCCCAACAGGAGAGAATTTCTGTTTAGATTTTATGTCAATGAGAAGAAAAATCCTCTGCTTTAGGATTTGCTGTTTGAAAAAAAATGTACCACAGAGTACTTTTGGCTCTGTCCATTTCCCACTGAGTTTTTCCTCGTCTGTCCACATACATCCTGTGAAAGGACCTGTTTGTATGAGGTATGACCTCTATCCCCACACCTTGCTGCTCTGACACCAGGTGAGTAAGCAATTCCTGGGAGTAAATCTTGCCTTGAACCATGGATGCAACTGCACACTTCATAAGTTTCTCTCTTAAACTATAAGCGACAAAAACCTTTTCTACAACAACTATGTGTATCTCCAACCTTCTCCTCATTTACATCCCTCTCATAGTTATTCAAACACTGTCATATAGGAGGGGATGGAATTAGGAATGTCCTGGTAGAAGGAGAAAGCAGTCTTTTGTTGCAAATATAAAACCATATGGGCCACCGGAAGTGGTGATGCATACCTATGATCCTACTACTTGGGAAACTGAGATGGGAGGATGGCAGGTTGGAGGCCAGCCTCAACAACTTAATGATATCTTGTTTAAAAAAAAAAAAGAGGCTTCAGTGGGGGGGGGGGGTGGCATGCATCTCAAAGGTAAAATGCCCCTGGGTTCAATCTCCAATGCTACCAAAAAAAGAATACAAGGGTCAGACTTCAGGAGAATCACTGAATAAAACCACAGAAACAGCCATGCCTAAAAATGCTGTCTCCATTGGAGCCTGTTTTTCTCATACCTGGATGTTTTATAAACTTACTCAGCAGAAGATATTCAATGTAAGAACTATCTACTCCAGTATAGAAGGGAAGTTACACTGGCAATAGTCTACATTGTAAAACAAAGACATGAATCTCTGATCACTCTGGTTTTGTTGACACTCTTGTAGCATTTCTTTTTAATTCCAGGTAGCTTTACCTGGAATTCCAAATTCTTTCAAAAGAGTTGCTCTGTCAATGATAATCCACTGAGGAGAGGTAGAGGCTGGTCTAAGCCATCAAGGTTTGAACATGGCCGGAGGAGGAGAGATCAAGAGATGAGACTGGAAGCCAGACAGTGGGGAGGGGCTGTTATTGCTCTTTTATAACAACCTTCTTACAAGAAATAACTGAGGTCCCAAGAGAACTACTAAATCCCTTTCAGGGGTGAGGCATCCAATGACCTAATCATTTCCTACTAGGAAGGTCCTATGATCTCTTAATATGACCACACTGCAGACCAAGCTTTTCAACCCTCGAGGGAGAAACCACATCCAAACCAAAGTAGATGTCTATATCCTAGTCCTCAGAGCCTGTGAATATGTCACCTTCTATGATAAAAGACACTATGCATTGATTAAACAATTGTCTTGAATTATCTGGGTAGGCCTGATGTAATTATACAAGTCTTTAAAAGGAGGAGGTAATAAAGATAGAGCCCAAGAGAAGATGTAAAGGTGGAATCAGAGACCAAAAATTAGAGTGATGCACACTGAAGATGGAGAGGGCTACAAACCATGCAATGTAAGTGGCCTGTCGTTCAACTTCTGAGAAACCGGAAAAGACAGGAACAATTCTCCCATCAGTCCTGTGGAAGGAACACAGTCCAATGGACACACATTAGACTTCTAACCTTCAGAGTTAACGACAATAAAGTATGTTGCTTTAAATTACTACATGCAGTATTTTTACATAGCAGTAATGAGAAACTAACAGAAAATATGACCATGTGTCAACTAATCTAACCTTTATTTATTTATTTTTTTCTTTTAGGTATTAGGGATTGAACCCAGGGATATTCTACCTCTGAGCTATGCATGCCCTCAGCCCTTTTATTTATTTATTTTTTGTTTGTTTGTTTATGAAATAAGATAGGTCTCACTAAATTGCTGAGGCTAGCCTTGAATCTGAGATTCTCCTGTCTCAGCCTCCCAACTACTGGAATTACAGGTATGCACCACCCCCCAGCTTAATCTAATCTTTGTAAGGCTCAGATTCCTATCCAAGTTGTTGAGAAGTTTAGATATAATACACTACATGGAGAAACCTTTTATAAATATCTAGAACATAATAAGCAATGAATAATAATAGCAACAATACAGGAAATAGTAAGAATGTTAATCATTTTTACTATTAATTAGGTCCCAGCTCTAAATCCAGAATCATCAACATTTTGGAACCAAATTGTGGTTGGTTCAAGGTTATTTATATAGAATTATTCTGGCTTCACACTTTAAAAATATTAATTATATGTTCTGTCTGCTTAAAACACTAGTAACTTCCCATCTCCATTACAATAATACATGAACTTGTGGCATGGTTCACAAAGCCCTTCAGTACCTGGTCTCTGCCAGTTTCCTATTTATTGTATAGCATAGGACCGGCTCCTTATCATTCAAATATCATATCTTTACAGAGGACTTTCTGATTGTACCAGTTCATATTGCTCAGCAGACAGACACTTTCTCCCATATTCTTTCTCCTTTGATTTCATAGTACTTATCTTTATCTCAAATTGTAATATATGCACATGTGTTTACATGTTTTTTTATCAATCTCCCCTTATTTAGGTGTAAGCTCCATGCATACAGTAATTTGTCTGTCTTGTTCTCTACCATATATCCAGTGTGTTTCGCTAGACACTTTCAGTATTCAAAAATAAACAGAGCACGGGTAGTGGTTCCTACTCATGGTGGTCTTACTCTATTAAAGATCAAACATCCTGATGATAGTCATCTCTCTGCATATGACCTGAGAACCACTCTTTTGCTTGTTGGGATCTCTCAGCATGGCATCCACTGAACATCCTATATGGCTCTATATATCTGCAAGTCCTAGTTCTTCATTCTGTCTTATCTCCAATGTATTAAGTCTTATGGGTTAAAATTCCAGCTACCATGTTCTTGACAATATTTCCTGTACCAAGATTCTTGTTGATTATTCATAACTCAATTGTCTATCAATTTCAGATACTTAAACAAGTTTTACTGTTATATATATTTCTACAGTTGCCATACAGTGTACAATATTTATTTTTATTTATCATTTTATCCTCAGGTACTATTACACCATTTCATGGGCAGTGTAATAATTCCATGACAATCTACTTCCAAACCTGTTCTTTGGTCATTATTATTTTCATATATTACTTTTAGTTATTTTATAAACTCCTCAATATAATATTAATATGATTGTTTTAGATTGTTAGTTATTTTGTGGCAATTAAAATACATCTCTTTATTTACCATTTTTTCCCATATACAATGATTTTCATTTCTCTGTGTAGATACATGTTTTTGTACATTTTCTGGGTGAAGAATGCCCCCTAATATTTCTTGTAGTGCAAATATCCTGGCAATTATTTATCTCTCAGATTTTGTGTTTGTGAAAAATTCACTTCTGCTTTCATTATTTGAAAGATTTTTTTTTCTCGGTTGACAGATATATTTCGTTCAGCAATTTAAAGATGCCACTTCATCATCTTTGTTTCATGTAGTTTCTGACAAGAAGTCTCCTCTAATTATTATCTTTATCCTTTTGTTTGTAATTTGCTTCCTTTAGCTACTTTCAAAATCTTCTCTTTATCACTGGTTCATTGCAGGTTGACTATTATATGATGTGTACTATGTTTTTTGTTTTATTTATACTTCATTTTGCTTTTAATTGAGTACTTACCCTTTCCAGCATGCTCTAAATTCTTTGGATTTTGGTTGAGTGTATTTCATAATATTTTTGAAAAAATTCTTAGTCTTTGCTCTTCAAATCTTTCTTCTGTCCTTTTCTCTTTCTCATCTGCTTTTGTGACTTCAGTTACATATGTGTTAGAACATTTGGTATTGTCTAACAGTTTGATGCTCTGTTCTGAACTTTTTCACACTCTTCAGTGAGGATAGTTTATTGTAATGGTTTGTATTTAGAATGTCCCCCTAGCTCTCACAGAAACAAGGTAGCAATGTTGGAAGCAGCGCTTGGTCACTAAGGAGGAGTCCCTAGGGGTGTGGTCTTGGGGACTGTATATACTTCTCCTTCCCTTGCTTGCTCTCTTTCTTTCTCCAGGATGTGAGAGCAGAACTTTGCACACTCTCTCTGGTTCCCACCACCATGCCCTGAGCTCTAGATACTGGTCTCACATGGCATGAACACAGAATGTCTGCAAAGCAAATACATCTTCCTTCCTCTAAGTTATGTGGTCAGTCTTTGGGATTATAGCAGTGAGAATGGTGACCAAGACATTTATATTGATCTTCAAGTTCATTATTCTTTCTTAAGCCATGCGAAATCTACTGGTAGGGCTGTCAGAATGATGCTCTGATATAGCACATTCCATTCCTAGTATTTTCATTTGATTCTTGCTAATAGTTCCAACCTCTCAGCTAAAATTTCTCATCTGCTTATGTATTCTGTCTACCTTTCCTACTTTAGCTTTTAACAGATTTGGTCCCAATGTGATAGTCTTAACCTCTGGGTCATCTCTGACACTGGTTCTGTGTGTGGACTTCACTATCTTTTGACTATAATTTTCCTCCTTTTTAATATTTCTGATACTTTTTTTGTGGTTCTGGGGATTGAACCCAGGGGTACTCTACTTCTGAGCTACAATCCCAGTTTTTTAAGGCTTTAAATCAGGGTCTCACTAAGTTTCTGTAGGCCTCATTAAATTGCTGAGGCTAGCCTTGAAACTGCATTCCTCCTGTCTCAGCCTCACAAGTACTGGGACTACAGGTATGCACCACCATACCTGGCTATATTTTTTTTACTTGAATGTAAAACATCAAGTGTAAGACAGTTGAAATTCAGGTAAATATTATACTCAGAAATGATTCTTCTTCTGCCAGGTATAAGGGATTGAGTCCATCCAGTTAGAAGTGGTACTGGACTTGGATTTCATGCTTTTTAGCACATCATAGGCTTTAAATTCCTGTGTCTGTGGTCTACCATTCCTTGTGCTTAGGGAGAGGGCTGTGATGACAAAGGATGTTCTGAGATGTGTACTTCATTCTCAGCTGTCAGCCATTCTTTCACACTTGAATGGACTTTTGTTCCTGCTGTGACCCTCAGCCGGTGTAGACTATGATCATTGTTTGTCACTCAGGGACAAGCTAATCATGAGGATGACTATGGCTTTCTGCTGACTTTGTCCAGTTCCAGTTTTAGTTTGGCCCTCAGCTTAGGGTTTAGACTTTCTTAATACTACTGTCTTTCTTTCACATGGCAAGCAAACTCTGTCTTTTTTCTATATTTAACCTTGGACAAAACTTTCCTGCCCTTTCCTAAGTGTTAGCAGATTACCTTTACTTGGTACTGGAATAGGATCCTTGGGACAAGATGATGCTCTTCCTCTCCCCCAAGCATAGAAAGACATCTTTTCTGCAGTAGCCTCAGCCACAGTGAGTCTTTTGCTGATCTTTAGAGATAATGGGTTTTGCTCAACCTGCCTTAGTGGCTTCAAGGTTTTGCTTCAAATCAGACCATGCAAAGAAGTAGGGTTTCAGCATGTCCTAATTATCTCTAGGACTATTCTTCCCAGCGGTTCTGCTTTTGGCCTTGTGCTCTGCCACATTTTTTTT
>PVLC010025943.1:0-23180 GCA_004027655.1 Graphiurus murinus | reverse complement strand
AATCGATGAAGACCTTAGAAGATGGAAGGATCTACCATGCTCTTGGATAGGCAGAATAAATATCATCAAAATGGCCATCCTCCCAAAACTGATCTACAAATTCAATGCAATACCCATGAAATTGCCAAGGACGCTCCTCACAGACATAGAAAAATCAGTCCTTAAATTCATCTGGAAAAACAAAAAGCCCAGGATAGCCGAAGTAGTTCTTAGCAATAAAAATCATGCAGGAGGCATCACAATACCTGACTTTAAACTCTACTACCAAGCCACAGTAATAAAAACAGCATGGTACTGGCACAAAAACAGACACGTAGACCAATGGAGCAGAATAGAAGACCCAGAAACAGACCCATGTGCTTACAGTCAACTGATTTTTGACAAAGGAGCCAAAAGTATACACTGGAAAAAAGATAGCCTCTTTAACAAATGGTGTTGGCAAAACTGGTTAACCATATGCAGGAAAATGGAAATAAACCCCACTTTCTCACCCTACACAAGAGTCAACTCAAGGTGGATCAAGGACCTGGAAGTCAGACCAGACACTTAGTTTTTTTGTATTGTAAACATACATAGATGATTGCATAGCCACTACTTAAAATAGAGCAAAGGAAAGAGAGGGTACTGATAATGTGTGGTTCTTGCTTATAGTTATTTTATGATAATTTTCTTCAATATTTGGAGAAGTTTAGAAATATGTGCCAATTAAGTCACTGTTGGCGGCCTAGTCTGGTCAGCTGGACCTCGCCTCTAGATGGCGCCTGGCAGAGTGCCAGAAGCGGCTGCAGGTGGAAAACATTCTAGGGCTGCCCCATGCCAGAGTGCATGCACCAGCACGCCCTGCTCGTGGCCGGCCCAGGTGAGAGCTGTATGAGACGCCTCGTGGCTTAGGCCCTGTATGGCTTTAAGAGCCTCTGCCTCTCGCCGAGAAGGGGTGGTTGTTGGGGTTGTTGTTGTCGCTGGGGGAAGAGTTGCTGTTGGGAAAAGACTGGAGTGGGTTGCTGGGGAAGTTCTGGGAGGAAAAGTTGTGGGTAGTGGGTTGCTGGGGAAGTTCTGGGAGGAAAAGTTGTGGGTAGCTAGTGGAAGACGGATTGCTAGAGAGAGGGGTTGAGAGTCTGTTGGAAAGGCACTATTTGGAAAGACGACTTCTGTGCTGTGTTTGTTACTGCTTGTGTAGTACCCTTGATTCCAGAGAGAGAGAGAGATAATAAAGAGGTTCGAACCAGCAACATTCAGGCAGCGTCTTTATTGGGGCCTCATGGTTGAGGGTTCAGCCTGGGGCGCCCGATAAGTCACCTTAAAAAAGTCAATTTGTTTGCGTCATTTTTCATCACTTCTACCCAAAGAACACTAATATGGAAAAATGAATTATAACTCCTAAATTGTGATGGTTTTTTTTTTATTCTTACAGTTTCTATTGAAGAAAATGATTAAATTTTAACTTGAAAAAGCCACAGGCAGATAAAAAAAAAAAAAACAGAACTAGTAAAAATAACTCCCAAATATCTGCCATGACACAGAATCAAAGACAATAAACAAAATCCATAGAGGTGAATGGGTGTTTGGAATATTCTAGACCATAGATGGTAATTAAATTTCACATGATCAGAACTTAGAGAGGTAGAGAGTGTAATGAAAAGGGAAATATTCTGCAACATAAAGCCTGAGATCAAATTTGGGTTCTGAGCCTTAAAAGAGATAATATATAATCCTTCGAGGCACATTTTTTTGTAAATAAAGTTTTATGGAATATTGCCCTGATTATCCCTTTATACACTGTCTATGCTTGCTTTCACATTATAGTAGCAGAGTTAAGTAGTTATAATAAAGACTACCACATTGTTTACAAAGATTAAAATACTTACCATCTATATCTTAACAGAGAAAGCTTTCAAATTCCTGTTGTAAGGCATCATAGGAACTCTCTGATTTTCTGACTTTGACTGAGAGGGTAAAGTCTTGAGCTTATTTTCTTTTTGGATCTCCAGTGCATATGGAAGCAACTGCACTACTAGAGTATTTGAGGATTTATTTCACCATTGCATCTACCACTTACCTACTAAAACCTTGCAACAATAGGTAATTAATCCCTGGAAATTACAGATAACAATTTAAAAAATTACTTTGCCACTGTATGCCACAGTATACAAAATGATTCTAGATTTTCAAACAGAAATACAATAAATTGTTTATAAAGATATTGGGAGAGCTGAGCACAATGGCACACACCAGTAATGGGAGGCTGTATACGGGGATGGCAGGTTTGAGGCCAGCCTCAACAAATTACTGAGACCCTATTTCAGAATAAAAATTAAAAGGGTTCATGGTATAGCTTAGAGGTTGAATGCCCCTGAGCTCAACTCCCAGTAACAAAACAAAACAAAATAAAATAAAATAAGAAGGAAAGAAAGAAAGAAAAGATATTGGGAGAACTGGAGAAGCGATGAGAAAAAAAACGTGATTTATCAGAAAATTTAGTTCTTTTGTGTCATTTAGCTAATTGCAATGGATCAAGTTGCCTAGAAGGAGTTTAGGAGCCCACATTCAGAGAAGCCTGGGTTGCCATTGTCACAGGCACTGTCCCACCTGCAAGAAATGGCTTGTCCTTGCTACTATTATATTTTCTTTTTTAAACTGTCATGATTTAGGTGTTGACTCTCCTGGATTGGACCTCTAAATCCCTTGCCTTATCCTTTCTACTTTATCATTTTCTTTTTATTAACATCAATCTCTTTCATATTAGTAAAAACACATTTTGTTTTTTATTATAGCAAATATAACATGTTACTTAGTGTAAAATATTTTGTTTGTATGTCTCTCCTCTCAACTAGATTAGTCCTTGAGTGTAGAGTCATATGACACTACAATTTTGTTGAATTCTCAAATAATACTTAGAGAAATTCATATTTAATTTATAAAACATCATATGTGTTTTCCTAAGAAAGTCATATTTTATTGAAAAATACTTTTTAGCTGGATGTTTCTAGTATTTGGGAAGCTGAGATAGAGGGTTCTCAGGTTTGAGGCCAGTCTCAAGAACTTAGGGAGACTCTGAACAACTTTATGAGACCCTGTTTGAAAATTAGAAAATAGGCTAGGAGTGTAGTTTGGAGGTAGAATGCCCCTGGGCTTCATCCTCAGTAAAAAAAATAAATAAATAAAAAATAAATAAATAAATAAATATAAAAAAATACAAAACCCTTCATAAATCACAAATGACAGTATTTGGGAGACTGAGACAGGAGGACCACAGGTTCAAGACAAGTATGTACTAACTTAGTAAGACCCGGGACTCTGCTTCAAAATTAAAAAAAAAAAAAGTAATAATAATACCAAAAAGGGCTAGGAGGGAATTCAGAGTTAGAATTCCCCTGGGTTCAAACCCCAATACTTCCCCACACTAAAACAAATTCAAGTGACACTAACTACATATTTCCTTAATAATTAATTTGTATGAAAAAATATAGGACTGTCTCTTAAAACCCTGTAAGTATATCAGGTCCAAAGTTTCCCATTAAAATGTCAAAAGAGTATTACAAATATGTCAAATACAGGGGAAAATAGTGGGTAGAGAATGTGATTAATGAATGGGGTGCTATGCATTATCTGTGACCATTGGTATATCACAGATTTCATAGGTTTTCTTGCCCTTCAGAAAGTTTTTGAAGGCATTGCTGCTGTTATTGAAAAGTAAACATCAATAAGTTCTCCAAAACATTCTTAATATTACTCCAGAAATATTGTTGTTAATGCTTATCTCTCCCATCTTATGTAGTACTTGCTTGCTACTATGAGCACAAAGTGTAAGGTAAAATTATTTTCTTGCTTGCTATGTAAGAACAGTTTCTGTCCATATTAAGTAAAAACCTGTATTATGTAAAATGGCATAATGTAAAATCTTCAATGGCATAATGTGATTTTCAATAAAAATATCAATACTTTTATAAATGGGATGAGATTAATATTGAATATGAGGGCATAAATTTTAATTTAAAAAATTTTAAATATTAATGTTCTCCAAAGAAAATTTTTAGCTATCATAAGTTCAAAACATTAAATAAAACCCTATTTATGCTTATATTTAAAATTATATGCACATATTCTGATTAATACCACAAATTTTCTTACTTCTCCTTACTTAGGGAAGGAAAATATAAAATATGTCCAGTGGTTAACTGATTTTTGTATTTTCCTAACCAAATCTCTTTCACATAATCATGATGTAAACCAACCTCATTTGCATATATAATTAATGTAAGCAACAGATCACAAAGGTCCATATCCATTAAAATATGGACTCTAGAACCTATAATGTTCCTGTTGTACTGGTCACTTTTTCTTGTGTGTGTGTGTGTGTGTTTTACAAGGGATAAAACTCAAGAGTGCCTTACCACTGCGCTACATCCCCAAATGTATTTATTTATTTATTCATTCATTCATTTATTCATTTATTGAGTTAGTTCAAGTTCTTGCTAAATTGCCCAGGCTGGCCTCAAACTTACATTTCTCTTGCTTCAGCCTCTTGGGTAGCTGGGATTACAGGTATGCGCCATAGGGCCCAGGACTTGGTCATAATTTGCCTATATCAGTCTCTCATTACCAAACTTGCATTGCTGGTTTGCTCCACGGAGATCATTGCTATTATTGTCATGAATTCCTTTATGTAGAGAATTTTTATGTTATTCATAAATTCATGCTGGGTCAATACATAAAAATTGAAACAGGAAAACAGTTAAAACCAAAATTAAACAGTTTTGGAAAAGCATTTTTATTGATCTGATAAGTCAGTACAGTCATAGAAATGCCCTGATATATTATGAAATTGTTGCTAAATGGTTAATAACATTATTTATAAGTAAATTTCTAATAACACAGCATTTTTCTGATTTAAAATATATTTCATCAGATCCCTGGTACCACAAAACAATATATATATATATTACAAGAGCATTCTCTTCTCTTTGGACTCACGATTGTAATAAAGTAAATAATAAAATGAGTATGCTTATGTATTTGACAAAAAAAAAAAGACACTAACTAGAGAAGTCAGTACCTAGGTATATGGGTGAATCGTAGTCCTGAAAATTATTTCGTACTGTCTTCAATACTGTTAAAAACAGGAAAGTAAAGGAGACAAAGCATCTCTCAGAATTTTCTACTTGAGTTTTTCTGTCTACTATAGTAATTCCATGGTATAATTATCATCTCTGAGAATTTTGGAATAGGGCTAATTGTCATGTGTGCATGCTAGATACTTATAAATGAAAACATATTAATAATAGCAATGTCACAATAGGTGTTTCTCTAGGTTCACTATGAGAAAAAGAAGAGTTCAAGATTACTAGTAGGTAGGAATTGGATCAGGAATCTACATTCAGGGGTACAATTTCTCTCAAGAGTATTATTAAACTCTGCAGAGAACTGAGCAAATTGCTTCTTTTTTTTCTTTTTTTTTTTTTTTTGCGGTACTAGGGATTGAACTCAGGGGCATTCTACCTCCGAGCTACACCCTCAGCCCTATTTTTTATTCTTTATTTTGAAACCAGGTCTCGCTAAGTTGTGGAGTGCCTCACTAGGTAGCTGAGGCTGGCCTCGAACCCGGATCCTCCGGTCTCAGCCTCCCGAATGCTGGGATTACAAGAGTGCGCCACCACGCCCGGCTCAGCAAATTGCTTCTTATGACTTCATTTCTTGCTTTTCCTAGGATTGGTTTTAATCTTTGATTATATATGTACATTGCTCATTTAATACATATGTACATATACATATAATTCACATTGTTTTAAACATAAAACGGAGCCAGAAAGACCCCAATAGCACTTTGAACCTGAATACAGCCATATTAATACTTAGGACTGAGAGTATTTTTGACATTCTCAGGGTTCATGGAATACATGCAGTTGGGATTTAGACCTGGGTCTGCCCCTAATCACTTCTCAGGTACTCCACAGGGCACCTGTTCTTCCCAGTGTCATGTTTCTCTTTAGGAGGTGAGAGGTCAGGCTCTGGCTACCGAACTGTCCATCCTCTCTCTCCCAGGAGCCTATTGGACTGGTGAAAAGGGCTCTGTCTATCCACGCTGAATAGCAATAAAGGGTTTCTGGGAAAGTGGAAGTCAGTTCTTCATTATGAGGTATTGACCTCATCTCTTTTATTTGAGTGGTTAAATGGAGCCCTTCAGAAATTTTAGAGTTCTTTGATGCAAACATCTTGAAATTATTTCGTATCAGTGCTTATTTTATGCTATTTAGACTCCTAAGCAAGTGAGAGATCAATGTAGGAAAGCCCTCATTGACTGCAATATTGTATAATGAATTTCATTTATAAGGACAAAGTCCACTTGGTCAGTAATAGAGAGTTCGCTTCCCAGTAGGGACCTTTCCTTGTTTTGAGAGCAATGGAAAAAGCATATTTGCTCAGTTCTAGCAGACCTAACATAAAGTCTATTTCTGGCTTTGTGACCAGGACCTGTCCCTGTTTCTTCTGTAAATGTCATAAGAATCTGTGTACCTAAAGTTGTATTTGTTTTTCCACTTTATAGACTAAAGTAAGAATTTTATTTATGATCAAATGTTCACATTTATTTTATTAATCTATCATTTCTAACCCAAGTATTACAAAATCCTTTCCAGCACTGCAGATTTTTATTCCAACAGTTCTTGATTCATCAAATACAATTGCATAATTATACAGTTGCTCCAAGGTGAAACACTAACTTTCTTTAGTTTGTATAGGGATTATTTTAATAGAGATATATGTGTTTAAAGACTCAGCAAAAAATAGACTTATGAAAGTGTGATATAATAATGTTTTACTGAAAGTAATCATTGTCTTTCTAATAATACTTATCATTTTCAGCACATCGTATCCCAGATTCTGTGATGGATGTTTTATATTAATTATCTTGTTCATTCTTTATAATAAACCTAAAAGGTATTATTACTCCCAAACAAAGATATTCTCTTTACTCAGAGATAGAGCAACATGTTCTCATGTACCTTAAACAGGCCAAATCCACTCTCTTGACTTATTTTTAGAATGAAGAAACCACAAATAAATAAACATTAACATAGTTCATACTTATTAAGTAACAATGTCATATTATACTGCTAACTTGCATTAATAGTATTTCATACATAAATAAATGAATCATTGCATACTGAAAAGAGGGCCCCGTCATAACCACATGCCTTTTGAACAGGATGATCCTAATCGCCATAATAAAGGGGATGGCTTTTCTAATTTTACAACTCTGTCACCTCCAGGGAAAATTCATTAGTGTCAAATGACTTTTTATAATTTAAACATTTTAAATAAATACAATGAATGACATCCCTTTCCTAAGCTACTGAACTATTAACATTGACCTATCTACTATGCAGAACAATTTTGTGAATGAGCATGCATTTGTGTATGTATATAATGTATACATATTCTCTATTACATCAATGCATTTTAAAGTAATAATTCCACTACTTCTGATTATTCGGAGGGAAAGCTTTAGCATTTTGACTATTTCTATGTGTTTGGCTATGAAAGTGCCTGGAATAATGAATCTGAGACTTAAAAAGAATGTGCAGACAGTGTGCCTTTAAATTCAAATAATAAGATGGGAGAGGAATGAGAAAAGATCTGCTTTTTTTGCTTGTTTTTTCAGTGGTTTTGCGGCAACCTTTCTACTTATTTATTCTGCACATGAGTGATGACTTCTGTACATCTAAACTAAAGGACAAATATATTTGTCTTACAATATTTTCTTTGGTGGAGAAGTAAGCCCGTATACATTTGGAAACATAAGCTATGTATGAGAGTTCATCTAAGAAAACTGTTATTTAGCATAACACATTATAGGGATACATGACAAATGAGTAGCTCCAGATTAAGGTATGTGTTCCTTAAGCAATCTGTTTACCCTTAAGGAAATGGTTATGTTATGATTATTTGTATCCTGAAATGAAGGAAATAAAGTAATTACAGTGATTGCATGTTATAAGCAAAAATCTATATATCAAAACACATACACATTTTTAAGAGCACAAATAAAGAATATTTAAAGCCCATGTAATAAGGCAATATGGCTGTCTGGCCCAACTCCTCAACCTGGAGTTGAACTGCTCACCTCCTTTTGAATATTTACAGATTATTTTATATTTAATATGTTTTTTAAAATAAACTATTCTATTCTCTCTGCCAACATCCCCTTCGGGTTACCTAGATGTAGAACTTTTTAATTCTCTAAAAAACTAGGCAGAAATTCCCCTTTTATCCTGGACATATGAGGTAGCCATTTTCCTGAGGATAAATTGTAATAGAACACAGATGTGCTGGTTTTGTTTGGGTTGGTTTAATTGTTATTACTCCCATGGTTGTTTCTCAGAAAGGTTCTATAATCCTAAGGAGTTTTTAAACTCCCTATGCCTAGGAATTTGATGACACTGAAGAATGGTCAAGACACTTTGTATTTGAGTCAAGAAACAATTATTAAGCATCTATTATCGTAAGTACTATAAATTAAGTGCTTATAGTACTTAATCAATAAAATTACTGCTTATAAGTTCTCAGCTTAGCCAGGGAGACAGAGCTATAAGCAAGAAATTACTCTTACAAAGCTCTAAGTTGCTATGGCTGACGGGGGCTTCTGAATTACAAATCTTGAACAATAGCCAGGTGTGGTGCCACATGCCTGTAATCCCAGTACTTGGGAGGCTGAGACAAGAGGATCACCAGTCCTCAGCAATATATTCAAGTCTTCAGAAACTTAATGAGACTCTGTTTCAAAATATACAACAAAACAGCTCTGGGGGCATAACTCAGAAGTAGAATGCTCTGTGGTTTAATCCCTAATATCACACAAAAAAAGTATCTTGAATGATAAATTAAACCACCCTGATGAATATATTAAGAAAAGTTAGTCCTTAAAATATGATGATTTCTTTAGATACCTATCAAGTAGAATTGTCTAAAAATAAATTTGATACAATCCATTCAGTTCCTTACCTACAATTTTTTCAGTTTTCATTTTCACACTGAGACTAACCAATGTTTAGCAAAATTACATGGCCAGTTACTGGTTTGGGGATTTGAATTCAGAAATCCTTCAAAATCCTGAATTTCTGTAAATCTTCTGCTAGTCATTCTCACTGTCTTCCTTGAGATATTATGGTATGATAGTGATTATGTTATTACAATGCAAATTGAATTTAGTGTACAATCGATTCATTCTGTGTACTCATTCAGCAAGCCGAGTGACAAATAACTTCCTAAATTTAATTTCAACTTTCCTGAGTTTAAATGAACACTTCACTACCATCAAGTGTTCTGTGGTATGAGTAAATGAATGACGATCTCAATGAAAATAATAATTTAGGAGGTAAATTATTCCAGTGTTTCAAATGTTATATTTCTATTACAAATAGACTCAACTGAAATCCAAAGCAAATGTTTTATATACATGTCATTAATATGTAAGTAACCTCATTTCATTTAGCAATGATCTAGCTGCTTCCGTAAAACTTCATATGCCCTAGAAGAACTCCAGAAGCCCAATTGATAGTCTTCAGTATTCATTGATATGATTTATTTATTAGTCAAGAAGTAAAATATGTAATTTCAAGAAAAAAAAGGGTTTTATCACTTGTCTTCAAGTAAGTTTGTTGTAGATAATTTTAGTTGTAAGGAATACTTCTGAGATACTACTGAATTGAAACCATCGCTGCCTGAAAGACTTAAGCATCTGAATGCTTCCTGTTACTTAGGTATGGGAAATATTTTGGAAGTTATCGCCTCAGAAATGGTACAATAATGATCAGCGTAGCTCAGATTTTTATGTTCATGTTGGATTAATTTCAGGTGTTTATAAACTATTTTACATTAAAAAACAAAATGAAAGCACATCATTGCCATGGATATTGCCACAGATATTTTTCTAGCATCAGAATTCAATTTTCATTTCTTTGCTCATCAGCCTGTGCCATGTCCACAGAATAAAGATAAAAAAAAAAAAAGTGCCGCACTATTACACCACACACTGTGACATTCACTTACAATAGAGAACCAGCAAGAAAATAAGAAAATTAATTTCTTAAGAATATGCTTCTGCTTAAAACCAATTTAACCTTATCAAGAAATCTTTGTTTCTAAATAAAGAAGCAAAATTCAATTAAGAACAGAGGCCTAACATGTGAATACCATTTACATGATTAAGCAGTGATAACACACTGTTCTGCATTTAATTCCCACACACAGTATTGAACCAAATGTGAAACTGATACTTTGGTGACATTAAATATCCATAGCTTTGAAATGTACTGCCATTTAATTACTACCAAAGCCATGTGCCTCAGAGCTTTCTGTTCACCTTTCCTATGAGGCTTTTAATAAGGTTCTACGACAAGGACCTGAAAGTGATATGAAACTGTGAAAAAGAGTGCAATAATTAAAATTCACATGCATATTGTCACAAAGCTGGCTACCTTACCAGAGCAGAAAATGATCTCTGTACTCTGACTGAGAAATGAGATTCAGAGCTCATGTCCAAAATTGAACTGTTAGCAATATGACAGGTTCTGAACCATGGGCACAGCTAACACACATTTAAATCATTAACATCACTCTTCTACTCAAAACAAAAAGGAATGTATGATTAAACTGATAACTATGTCGGGAATTACCCGACTCAGAGAATAATTTTCATTTGAGTTCTCTTCTTTCTATTTTAGATTTCAAACTGACTGAACATTGTTCAACTGCTCTATTTTACTCACGTCAGCAAAGAACAAATGTACATAAACAAAAATTTCTGAAGTAGAGAAAGCGGTTTCTCTTGTTAATGTGTCATAGAGATGAAAGAGAAGGAGGAAGGACTAATTAGGCCCATTGATCAGACTGCTCCTTTTTATATTAATATCTATGAAAGTTTTAAAATAGCCTTTGTTAAGGCTGGGCATGGTGGCACATGCTTGTAATCCCAGAATTTGGGAGGCTGAGACCAGAGGATCTGAGTTCACAGCCAGCCTCAGCTACTTAGTGAGGCACTCCACAACTTAGTGAGACCCTGTTTCAAAAATAAAGAATAAAAAATAGGGCTGGGGGTATAGCTCGGAGGTAGAATGCCCCTGAATTCAATTCCCAGTACCACAAAAAATGAAATAATAAATAAATAAAAATAAAATAACCTTTGTTTATTCATTTGTTTCTTCATTGCCACCCCCACGTGTTCTGTTGCTGGTAGTATTGTTGGAAATATCTCTTCCTTCTAGCATGTGACAAAAATAGTGAATAACCTTTGCCCAACAAACGTATAAAATTATTAAGAAGTTAAATTACCTCTGATGTCATCACTCAAAACTGCTAATTAACTTGGAATGTATTCTTCCAAACTCCCCACTACCCACCCCACCTGGCCTCCCAGCCAATGTACAGTGTCCTTAAACCTTCACACTGCTGGTGCTGACTGTTATTTCTAAAATATTTATGAGCAGTAAAAGGTGAAGTAAGTATCAGAACTCAGAGATTATCTACAATTTATATCATAGAAGCTGATGAGATCTCACTGTTAACTATATATATCTACCTGTCTATCTCTCTATCTCTCTATCTAATCTATCACACATAGGAAATACCAAGGATGTTTATTTACTTCATAAAAAATTGCACCAAAACAGATTTCAAAAGTATTTTCTTTGGTGATTTGGGGGTGGGGTGCTGGGCTGGGATTGAGTCCAGGGTCTTGCACATGCTAGGCAAGTGCTCTGCTACTGAGTTATATCTCAAGCATCATTCACTATTTTTAAATTTTGAGATAGGGTGTTTCTAATTTGCCCAGACTGGCCTTGAAATTGCAATCCTCCTGCCTCAGCCTCCAGAGTATCTAGGATGACAGATGTGCACCACATATCCTGGCTTCTTTAGTAATTGTAAAGAATATTTGTTTTGTTATTTGTCCTCATCTCTTGCACATGGAAGGAAATTTTCCATACACAGAAAGGAAGAGAAGAAGTCATAAAGGGTTGGGAAAATATAACATATTTAAACGTATTTACAATTTCTAGCCAGGATAATTGTACATTCATCTGTTGATGGACACCTGGGTTGGTTCCAAAATTTGGCTATTATGAGCATAGATGCAAAAATTCTAAACAAAATACTAGTGATATGCATTCAAAACCATATCAAGAAAATTGTACACTGTGACCAAGTTGGTTTCATTACAGGGATGCAAGGCTGGTTCATCATATACAAATCAATACATCATTCACCACATAAATAGAACTAAAGACAAAAAAATCACATGATCATCTCAATAGATACTAAAAAACATATGACAATACCCAACACATGTCCATGTTAAAAAACACTGCAAAAAACTGGCTAGAAGGAACTTCCCTCAATATCATAAAGGCAATATATAATAAACTCAAAGCCAATATCATATTGAATGGGGAAAAACTGAGAGAAGTTTCTTTAGAATCAGAAACAAGACAAAATGTCCACTATCACCACTACTTTTTAATATAGTACTCCAGACTCTAGCCAGGGTGATAAGGCAAGAGAAGGAAATCAAAGGAATAAAAATAGGAAAAGAAGAACTGAAAAACTGATGCAATTTTAATTCATTTATGTTACTTTATGCTGAGTATTAATTTCACATTTTTCTTTATTTCTTTCCAAGTTTTTACTTTTACGGTTTTAATCATGCACTTTCAGTTTTACTTTTGTTAACCGTAAAGCTCTACTGGCTTTTGAAAACTGAATAAGCAATTATTTAATAATTTATTAAGCAATTGCTTTAGGTTATGAGATTTACTCATCAGCATTATGTTCTTTATTCTTTGTCTTTTCTGGAGATTATGGAACTAGTACATTTGTGTACTCATTTTTTCTCTTTCTATTTACTATTTTTCTTCTATTTCCTCTATTATTCCCATTCCTTTTTATATTTGTTTTGTAATTTTAGTTAAATATTTTATATGGTTTCTGAGGCCATAATCAATTAGACATATTCTTCACTTTGGTTCAGTTAATATTTTTTTCAAACAGTATGGGTTTCAATCCCAAGATGTATTTTTCTGCTAATGCAATATTCTCTTTAAGGTTTGCTTTGCTTAAGTTGTTCCTATTTTCTTCAGTACTTAGAGTTGTTTATCATTAGGTGATCTGTGTACTTTTCTTTCTATAAACCAGTAGTGTTTCACTAGGTAAGATATCTGTTTCTTATAAAGCTTGTAGGAGTAAGCCTTTCTGCTCCTAGTTTCTTTTAAATGAAAATGTTCAGATAGCCTCCTGCCTCAGTGGTAGTGAGGACTTAGCCTAACTATGTAGCTGACTCAAATGTTGAGAGCCAGATAGATGCCCAGGTCCTGCATTTAATAACTTGGTAATCCATTGCTTTGTTTTTCTTAGGTGCCTTCAGATCTCTAGAAGACAGGCCCTACTCTGATCTGATCCTTATACTGGAGATCTCTGCCTCTGGCCCTTAAAAATGCATGGGCCCAGAGAGATAAGAGTCGTTCACTCTGTCTGTTTAAGTCAGCAGAGTCTTGACCCAATCTAGGGCCTCCAGCTCCCTTGCCTGCTGATTGCCACAGTGTTCCACTCAGGAGATAATCGGTGGTGGTTGTATTGGCAATTAGAGTTGGGGACAACAGAAACACATTTCAAGAGTATCTCTTCTCCTTTGTTGTTTCAAGGCTTTAATTCTTTTACTAATAGTAAGTAACTTTAAATATTTAATGACAGAAAAAATCCTGTTCCATTTCTTGATATTTTAATTTTTTCTCATTTTTTACATGAGTTTAGAAATGTTATCTACTATGCCTGATCCCACTGTCATTGTTGTTGGGATTATGTTAAGCCTAAGAACCAGTTGAAATAACAATAAAATAACACCAAACATCCATTAAAATTGCCCAAATGCAGAACACTAACATGTCGAAATGCTGGCAAGAATATGTAGCAGCAGGAACTCTCATTTATTGATAACAGGAATGCAAAATGGTACAGCCACTTTGGAAAACAGTTTGGTAGTTACTTCCAAAGCTAAACATACTCTTCCAGTGCAACACAACAATTGTGCTTCTTGGTATTTATTCAAGTGAGTTGAACACTTATGTCCACATAAAAAACTTAAACAGAGATATTTATAGCAACTTTAATAATAATTGCTAAAACTTGAAAGCAACCAAGATTAAGTATTGTGAAAATGGACATGCTACCCAAAGCAATGTACAGATTCAATGCAATCCCCATCGAAATACCAATGACATTCTTGACAGAATTATAAAAATCAATCCTAAAAATTCATAAGGAAGAAGAGAGGACCCAGAATAGAAAAAGCAATACTGAGTAATAAGAACCACATTGAAGGCATCATAAATTATACTACAGAGATATAGTAACAAAAAGCATGACACTGGCACGAAAATGGACATATAGACCAATGGAATAGAACAGAAGTTACAAAGACAAGTTCTAATACTTCACTGCCTTACAAAAAATTTCACAGTAGTTTTTCATTGATTAAATTGTGTTCTCCAAGCATACTCTATTGACTAAAAATATGGAAAACAGGTCCCTTTCTGTGTTCTGGCTTTATTGAATTGGCAAGAATTTTCTATTACATTGGATTTATTAGATGATAATATTTATAATTGTATTTGACCTTTTGATGTGATTTCAATGGAAAGTATCAATATTATCCCTAAGTTAAAGTCTATAATAAAAATTAAGTTTCTAGGCATTTATTTTGGTATGTCTAAAATTTGGTATTAATACAGTTTGATGATGATCTTGATAGATTATTCAATATCTATTTAGTATTGTATATATTATATATTGTACCTTTAAAACTTATTTTAGGACAGCTTACATACAGTAAATTGCATGAATCTTAAGTGTACATTAGTGAATAAACTTTTACACATATTTTTTGTAACTACCAGTCATATCAACCTACAGAACAATTCTAGTACCCAGAAGTCTACCTTGTACCTCTATCAAATCCATTGAATGTACTTCAGAGGCAGTCATGATTGGCTTTTACTATAAAATAGTTTTGTTAGTGCTTAACCTTCAAATAAAGGAAATAAAGTAGTATGTGTTATTTTGCTTCTGATTCTTTTGATTATCATTATTTCTATGAGTAATCAATGTTGCTGCACAAAGCAATAATTTAGAATTTTTGTTAACTTTTGTCATAGAGTACTCCTGTGGCTCATCTATAGTTGATGGACTTATGAGCTGTTTTCAGTTTTGAGCTATTATGAACATTGTAGAAATTATCTTAGTGTCCATGACTTTTGGCAGATATGCATTAATTTTATTTGTATACATACTGGTGGAAGAGCTGAGTTTTAGAGCAAGATTACATTTAAATTTAGTAGAATCTGCCAGTAACATGAAATAATTTTAATAATTTACATTCCCACCAGCAATGTATAAAATAATTTTGATGTTATTATAAGTGATAATTTTACATTTTATTTAACATATCAGTCACATCAAATATCTATCAGGGTTTTGTCTTTGGTGTGTGTATATGTGGGCAGATGCAGATGTAGGTAGGCCTGAAATGCACTAAACAATGAGCAAATAAATCTTCCTTCCTTTAAGTGTGTGTTCAGGTTTGTATTTATTTATTTATTATTTATTTATTTATTTATTTATTTATTTATTTTGGGGGGTCACAACAGTGAGAACACTGGCTGTACACCTAGAATACAAGGATAGTGCAACATACAAGAATTAATAATGTGTCTAACACATTAAGAGAATACATGGTGAAAAGCACATGACCATATGAGTAGATACAAGGAAAGCATTTGCCAAAGTTTAACAGCCTTTACTGATTAACACTCTTAGAAACCTGGGAATAGAAGCAAAGAATCTCAATACAAGAGAGGCTATAAAAGACAAGCCCACAACTAACATTTCACTGGTGAGAAACCCAAAGTGTTTCCTCTAAGATCAGAAACATGACAAAGATGCCTACTCAGCCTTTGAACATAATTCTGGAATTCTTTTTTTTTTTTTTTTGCGGTACTAGGGATTGAACTCAGGGGCATTCTACCTCTGAGCTATACCCCCAGCCCTATTTTTTATTCTTTATTTTGAAACCGGGTCTCACTAAGTTGCGGAGTGCCTCACTAGGAAGCTGAGGCTGGCCGCGAACCCAGATCCTCTCAGCCTCCCGAATGCTGGGATTACAAGCGTGCGCCACCACGCCCGGCTCAATTCTGGAATTCTTAACCAGAGCAATTAGACAAGACAAAAAAGCATGCAAATCAGGAAGAAGCAAAATTGAGCATATTTGCAGAGGACAGGATCTTCTATATAGAATAACCCTAACAACTTCACTAAAAATGGTTAGAACTAATAAACAAATGCAGCAGTTAAAAGATACAGAGTCAACACATAACATTCAGTTATGTTTCAATATAATAACTGATCTTCTATAAGAGGGCCAAAAATAGACAGTGGAATAAATGAGATTAGAAAAACTAAATTCTACAAGCAAAAGAATGGACTTGCAGCCGGGCGTGGTGGCGCACGCTTGTAATCCCAGCATTCGGGAGGCTGAGACCGGAGGATCCGGGTTCGAGGCCAGCCTCAGCTACCTAGTGAGGCACTCTGCAACTTAGTGAGACCCGGTTTCAAAATAAAGAATTAAAAAATAGGGCTGGGGGTATAGATCGGAGGTAGAATGCCCCTGAGTTCAATCCCCAGTACCGCAAAAAAAAAAAAAAAAAAAAAAGAATGGACTTGGGCATTTATTTCACACAATCTTAAAAAATCAGAAGCTTTCCTGTATGCCAATCATAAACCCACTGAAAAAGAAATCCAGAAAACAATTCCACTCAGAATAGCACCTCCAAAAATAAAATTCTTAGGGATAAACCTAACCAAAGAGGTAAAAGACCTCTATAAGGAAAACTATAAAAAGTTGAAAAAAGAAATTGATGAAGACCTTAGAAGATGGAAAGATCTTCCATGCTCTTGGATAGGCAGAATAAATATCATCAAAATGGCCATCCTCCCAAAAGTGATCTACAAATTCAATGCAATACCCATGAAATTACCAAGGTCACTGCTCACAAACATCAGTCCTTACATTCATTTGGAACAACAAAAAGCCCAGAATAGCCAAAGTGGTTCTTAGCAACAAGAATTATGCAGGAGGTATCACAATACCTGACTTCAAACTCTACTACAAAGCCACAGTAATAAAAACAGCATGGTATTGGCACAAAAACAGATACATAGACCAATGGAGCAGAATAGAAGATTCAGAAACAGACCCACATGCTTATAGTCAATTGATTTTGACAAAGGAGCCAAAAATATACACTGGAAAAAAGATAGCCTCTTTAACAAATGGTATTGGCAAAAATGGTTAACCATATGTAAGAAAATGGAAATAAACCCCACTTTCTCACCCTGCACGAGAGTCAACTTAAGATGGATCAAAGACCTGGAAGTCAGGACAGAGACCTTGCAGCTACTTGAAGAGGGCATAGGCCCAACACTTCAACACATAGGCTCAGGTAAAAAATTTTTCAACAAGACCTCAAAAGCACAAGCAACTCAAAGGAAGATCAATACATTGACAATATTTATTTCCTCTTGCTGAATTGTTCCTTTTACTAGTAAAATAATGGCTTGCTTTGTCTCTTTTGATAAGCTTAGGCTTGAAGTCTAATTTTTCAGATATCATGGTTGCTACTCCTGCTTGTCTTCGAGTTCCATTGGCATGGATTACCTTACTCCAGCCCTTCATCTTTAGTTTGTGGGAATCTTTGCTTTTAAGGTATAGATGCATTATTCACAATTGCCATTCTATGGAACCAGCCAAAATGTCAATCAACATGAATGGATTACAAAACTATGGGATACATATAAAATGGAATTTCACTCAGCCATAAAGAAGAACAAAATCATGACATTTTCAGGAAAATGGATGGAATTGGAAAACATTATGCTAAGTGAGATTAGTCAATCACAAAATGTAAAAAAATCGTATCCTCTTCCTAATATGCGGAAGCTAGGGAGAAAGTAAGACATAAGAGGGGCTCTAGACAAAGAAGGAGAAACCTTAAATGAGCAAAGAAGGTGACTTACCTGAAGGTTATGGGGAGGAGGAGAGGGAAACACCCTAATGTGCATGATGTGCTTTCACAAATATATCAAAGTCAATCACTAAACTGAACTTGAGAAGGAGGGAAGGCGAGGGAGTGGGATGGGAATTAGGGAAGGGGTTAAATGAGAAATGTGTGCATATATGCCTTTATCAGCTTGTACCTAACAAAGATGTATGATTACAATGCATCAATTAATAAAAAGAAAAACTGAATTCTACATGCAAAAGAATGGACTTGGGCCTTTATCTCACACCATATAAAAAAATCAACTGAAAATGGTTTAAAAACTTAAATGTAAGACTCAAAACTATAAAAGTCCTAAAAGAAAACACAAGGGAAAAGCTTCATAACAATGGTCTTGGCAATGGTTTCATGGAGATAAAACCAAAAGCATATACAATAAAAGCAAACATAGACAAGTAGGACTATGTAAAACTAAAAAGCTTTGGCAAAGCATAAGAAGCAATTAGCATATAAAAGGCAACCTATAGAATAGGAGAAATATTTCTTTTTTATGCTTTTATTGGTGGATTATAGTCTCACATCATAATGTAAATCATGTTGACAGTGATATGCATGCATACTACACTTGGTGCCCCCCCCATGGAAGTAAGACCAGAGACTGTGAAGCTACTAGAGGAGGTAGAAACTTCCTCAACAAGACCCCCAAAGTGCAGAAAATCAAAACAAGAATTAATAAGTAGGATGGAATTAAACTAACATGTTTCTGCATATCAAAGTAAACCATCAATAGTCTAAAGAGAAAGCCTACAGAATGGTAGAAGATCTTTGCCAACTATCTCTCTGATAGAGGACTGATATCTAGAATATACAAAGAACTTAAGACATTACACTAAAAAGGCAAATAACTCAATCAAGAAATGGGCAATGGAATTAAATAGACATTTCACAAAAGAAGAGATACAAATAGTCAATAGATACACGAAAAAATTTTCAACATCATTAGCAATCAGGGAGATGCAAATCAAAATTACGCTAAGAAGACAACATTTCTAAACCATATATCTGATAAGGTGTTAATATTTAAAGTATATAAATAATTTCTACAGCTCGATAGAAAATCTGACAACCTCCTTAAAAATGGAATAATGATTTGAATAGCTACATCTCCTATGTAGAAAAAAATTTTTTTTAGTATTTATTATAATATAATTTCTCCTTTCCATGTGCTAAGAATATAAATAGTATATCATGCCTTTGATTAGAATAAATGAGGCACTTCTTTATTCAGATAAACAGATCTCTCAGCAATATTCAGATCATAACACAGAAGCTTCCCAATTCTTTGTCCCCAGCTGAGAACTTTCTTTATTTTTACGGGAGAATATGAGATGTTGAGAATGTGAGTTACTGTGAAAACTATCATGCTGAAACATCAACCATTTTCCAGCAGTCATGACAGGAGATCAAACAAAGTATGCCATAAAGATGCCCCACCCAAGATCAGTTGTTTTAATGATATTATTTTATAGATATAGAATCAAGGAAGCTTGTTGAAGGCCAAGAGTGCAGACGTTATTCCTAGTTCAGTTGTGAAAACATCATCTAATAAAGTAATTTATTATGCCTTATATAAGGCAAAGTAGCCGAGAGGGTTATTATATCACCCAATACTTGATATAAAATATTATAAATAGTGCTTGAACACAGGAGAATGGTAACTGAAAGATATGCAGATTTGGTCCCTATCAGATCTGATGACACAGATCCACTCCCCAGTTAATCGAAGGAAAACCAAACATGAAGGCCCAGATCTGAAAGAGCTGCTGCGCACACTTAAACCACATGTTTGCTTATTATGTCATGAAGGCAGAGCACCAAGAGAAAGCTCCCAGTCTGGACAAATTCTAGATAATCACTCAGTTGTACTCAAATAAATCATAACTTTATTCCACCATTAAAGCCCCTAACTTGCTGTGGACTTAACCCTTTCTATCATCTATCACTAGAAGATTCTTATTCTCTATTACTTTGCTCAAACCATTTGTCTTTCTATTACTGATAATTACCAAGAGGTGCCCTTTCTCTGCCCTTTTATTTTCCGTAAGTCAGCTATAATTACCAAGCAATTTCCTGTCTGTGACATCACTGTATCACTAAGAGGAATAGACCTTTATCAGGCTATATAATTAATCTTAATCATAAAGACAGAACTTGTAGTATTCTAAAATAAAATCTATTTTTTAGCTCATTTTACAGCTGGAGGGTTAGTTTGAACAGTGATAGTTCCTGTGTGATGAGATTAATGCATCTTTTGCTAAAGAGGTAAAACATTTGTTAAGTTTTACTAGTTATTTTAATGCTCTTCACCACTTCAATCAATCAATGAGTCACGTGTAATAACTCAAATAGAAATAACGAGAAATATTCTTCCTATCTGAACTGCATATGTTCTGAATGCTGCAGGATACATATGCACATACATTCATATTATGAAGGTTTCATTCAGTTTTAATTTGCTTCACATTAATTTGCCAAAAGATAACTTCATGTTGATTTCTTGACACTTATTGACTGAAAACCATTGTTTTTACCCCTGCTTTGATGGCCATTCAGTAAAAGGAAATAAAGTTAACAGAAATACTATCTCAAAGGAAAAGTAATAACAGTTGAAGACACATAGTATGTTCCTTTAATGTAGTTTCATTTATAAGGCATTGGAAACCCTATATAGTTTCCAATTGCAAATGTTATTCTAGACTGCATATGCAACTTCAGTTAAATAGACATACGCAATTATAGACAGTTTAGTTGTATAACAAATATTAGAATAGAGAAATCAATAGAAAGTAAATATTATATAATAGCTAATAGTTATGATATATAGTAACATATGATGATAGTAATAATTTTGATATATCCCAGTTCAATTCATGGTTCTTTGTGTGCAGCTTGACCCTGAGCTATAGTACTGGCTATCTGGACAAAAGAACACAAGTTGAAAACAATAGATTGGTGTTTGTGGTCTTCTCAGGGTTTCAGAGAACTAACTGAAATAATTAATGAATTAATTATGTGACCATAAATAAAGTCTATAAAAACTTGATCTTTAACTTTCCAGTATTGATTCCAATACTGGAACCAATATTCCAATAATTGATTTGGGCAGGTGCTATTATATTTATTTTCATATATTTATGAAAAGACAATCAGCCAATATGAAAGGGCTTTGCCAAGGAAAAGTCTTCTAATAAGATATTTATCAAATCAAGTTTGTTTACCCTCTCCCAAGGTGGGCCAATCCCACATCTTGTTTTCGACCCCATTTCTCTAGTGAAGATAAGTCTTCTATTTCTGGAAGGCCTTCTAACTTCCTCACAATCTAAGTTTCTCCCATCCTTCAAGACTCATTTTAATTCCCACCTCATTGACATCTCTCCTAATTTTTCCTGTGTACATTAATCTTTTTATTGTATGTCAAAACTTTATGTGCTATCAAAAATAAATGTGCTTGCCTTTTTCTGAGTAAGATGGATTTTTATTCCAATTATGAGAGAGACTGTCTAAAGGGTTCCACAAGGGCACTTATTCTATTTTTATGAAAATATTTATTGAGCATCTATTGAGCATTAATCTGTGCTAAGTTCTGTTCTTATCTTCTTCATGAGTACAAACAAAAATTCCTATGTTCATAAGATGAATATTTTGGTCAGCAGAAATGACAAATTATTAGTAGCATGGGTATATGTTAGATGGTAGAAAATGCAGTGAAGAAATATAAGTCAGAAAACACTATTAAGAAGTATGATATGGCAATGCTTATTGAAACTCATCTAAGCAGAAACTAATTTTTCCTAGTATCTATTCTGTTTTCCCACAGCCATGTATGTGACCATTTGGTAAACGTCTGCAACCCCCAATCTCACTTCTAGTTAAATGAAGTCTTGTGATTAAATTCTGGCCAACAGGATATTAGATAAGTATTGGTATCAGCTTCTGATGTCTCTTTAAAAGTGAAATTTGACACATCCCTTTTACCCTTTTCCTTCATCACTTACTGTACCTGGCCTTCTGATGAAGATGACTGGAACTCTTCAGGATGATATGAGTCACATCCTAAGGATGACAGAGTGATAGAATAAAGGGAATCTGAGTATTATGATCTTTGTGAAATAGGCACAGAAGAGAATCATTGGACAAACTCTAGAATATGTGAGTCAGAAATAAACTTTCTGTGTAAGCCATCTTTTTTGGGATCCCTGTTTCTTGCAGCTTTACCTAATCTTAACTGATACATTATAGATTTAACGGATACTAGGATCCTTCAACTCACTGATGAGTTCTGGGGCTGGATCTGCTAATAAATCAAGAAAAAAAAGGTCTTCTGCATATGCAGCCAAGTCTCTTTCTGCACAACTTGAGAAGATATTTAATTGCAAAGGCACTTAATTGCAATATCTTCTACCTTGAGATACTTTAGCAAATTGACAAAGTTTTTTTCTTTTCATAGAAATGCAAAAGAAAGCAATCATGATTCCTAATCAAAGAGACCTATTTTTCATTAATTTTATTGGTCTGTTATAATTGTTCATGATAGTGAGATTCATAGTAATACGTTCACATATGCACATAGCATTACTTAGTCTTTTTGCATCCCCAAACCTCCTTTTTCCATCCCATCCTCCTTCCCTAACCCCTTTTACTATGCTACTGGTCTCTCTCCTCCCTTGCATTAGGTCTCATTCTTTTCCCACTTTCTCCGTAGCTTCTACATGTGAAAGAAAACAAACAGCTCTTGATTTTGTGAGTCTGGCTGAACTCTCTTGGCATGATACTCTCTAGTTCCATCCATTTTCCTGCAAACAACATAATTTTTTTCTTCTTTATTGGAGCAGGCCAGCTGCTGCCTCAGTTTCCTCATTCTGCAGTCCGCACTGGAAGCTTAAACAGAAAAGACAGACAGACACACACACCTTGCAAGGGGAACAAATGTTCAACTTTATTGAGCAACCTTTGTGACATAAATACTGAGGGTTGACCTTGAGTACCCTCACAGACCCCAAAACCCAGATGGCACAGCATCAA
>PVLC010025942.1:0-23162 GCA_004027655.1 Graphiurus murinus | reverse complement strand
TTCTTTATTTTGAAACCGAGTCTCACTAAGTTGCGGAGTGCCTCACTAGGTAGCTGAGGCTGGCCACGAACCCAGATCCTCCGGTCTCAGCCTCCCGAATGCTGGGATTACAAGCGTGCGCCACCACGCCCGGCTGCCTCACTACATTTCTGAGGCTGCTCTTGAATCTGTGATCCTCCTGTCTCAGCCTCCCAAGAACTGGGATCACAGGCATGCCCTACCAGGCCCAGCAGATAGGATTTTAAGGAACTAGTTATTAGAGCCAAGGTGAGGGCCAGAAGTAGGCAGTTTCAAAGTATGAGCATGGAATAGTAGCTTCAGCCAGGCATGGTGGTGCACATCTGTAATCCTAGTACTTGGGAGGCTGAGACAGGAGGATTGCAGGTTCTCGACCAGCCTCAGCAATTTAGCTAGACACTTAGTAACTTAGTGAGTGAGACCCTATTTCAAAATAAAATAATAAAATAGGGCTGGGGTGTAGCTGAGAGGTAGAATGCCCCTTCATTCCATCCCCAGTACCACAAAAATCCATCCATCCATCCATCCATCCATAAGAGTTTGAAGTGATCTGTGTCGTCAGGAACAGGAGAAACTGCTGAGCCCAAGCCCAGGGACCAAGAGGCAAAAATTTGTAACTGTGACATTTTCCTGGGCAAGACATAACAAACGACCAGGCGAGGGGGTCAGCGTGCTGCCTTCTCCACACTCGGGGTGCTCCTCCTTTTATGGGTCATAGATGAAGTGGTTACGTCTTCTGAGATTGACAAGCTCCTGTGCTCTGTGTTTCTGACATGATTTCTTACACCTAAGTGTCCCTGCGCTCCTGATTTAATTTGATAAGTTAATTTTTACTGACCTGAGTAAATGATCTATCAACTTGTTCTTCGGGTTGTGCTGAGCAAGGGGTGTTGTTTACTTTTTTTTTTTGCAGTGCTGGGGATTGAATTTAGGGGCATCTACCTCCGAGCTACACCCCCGGTCTTATTTTATATTCTTTATTATGAAACAGGGTCTCACTAAGTTGCAGAGGGCCTCATAAGTAGCTGAGGCTGGCTTCGAACCTGGATCCTCCGGTCTCAGCCTCCCAAGAACTCCACGCCTGGCTGGTTGTTTACCTTTTCAAGCAAGATGTTGGGTCTTGTACCTCGGCACTGGCACTCAAAATGGAGTCACTCGTGGCAGTCTACTGCTTTATAAAACAGAGTAACTCAGGGCTCGACCCTGCCTGAACCTGCTGTTCTGTCCACTGTGGAGCCACTGAGAGCAGGCTTTGATTTTGTCAGTTTAGCTCGAGAAGGAAAAGAAGTCTTTTTGTGGCAGTTGAGACAGGAGGATCGCAGGTTCACGGCCAGTCTCAGCTACTTAGTGAGGCCCTCTGCAATTTAGTGAGACCCTGTTTCAAAATAAAGAATAAAAAATAGGACTGGGGGTGTAGCTGAGAGGTAGAATGCCCCTGGGTTCCATCCCCAGTACCTAAAAAAAAAAAGCCTTTTAAAGGGGGCACCTAGATTTGAACCAGGGACCTCTTGATCTGTAGTCAAATGCTCTACCCCTGAGCTATACCCCCTTTCTTAGGGAGTAGTATGTACTTAGCACTCCTTCCACTCACACAAGTATAGGCGTTCATTCTGACTCTTCAAAGAGCTGCTGGTCCAGTTCAACTGTAAACATTCTTCCTTGTGCTGTAATAATCCCTTTTCCCAAGAAGGTACTGTCTCTTCCTGGCGCCATTTTAGAAGGCGCTGAAGATTCCATTGGACAAAGAGCTTGTGCCTGGCTTGGTACATGGGCAGAAGATGAAGATCGGAGGGAAGACACACTTTCTGCATGAACACTAGACATTCCAGTTGATATCACTTCCCAATAATGGTGTGGAACCAAGGTGACCCCTTCCCCCTCCCACACACACCTCTTTCACAGGCTCAGGTTTAAACCATGTGTGATGGCGCCGACCTGTAATCGCAGTATTTGGGAGGCTGAGATAGGAAGATCACAGGTTCGAAGCCAGCCTCAGCAACTTAGGGAGATCCTCAGCCACTTAGTGAGACCCTACTTTAAAATAAAAAATTAGAGTCAGAGCCGGGCGTGGTGGCACACGCTTGTAATCCCAGCATTCGGGAGGCTGAGACCGGAGGATCCGGGTTCGCGGCCAGCCTCAGCTACCTAGTGAGGCACTCCGCAACTTAGTGAGACTCGGTTTCAAATTAAAGAATAAAAAAATAGGGCTGGTGGTATAGCTTGGAGGTAGAATGCCTCTGAGTTCAATCCCCAGTACCGCAAAAAAAAAAAAAAAATTAGAGTCAGGTGTGGTGATGCACGCTTGTAATCCCAGCATTTGGGAGGCTGAGACTGGAGGACCTGGGTTCAAGGCCAGCCTCAGCTACCTAGTGAGGCCCTCTGAAACTTAGTGAGACCCTGTTTCAAAATAAAGAATAAAAAATAGGGCTGGGGGTATAGCTTGGAGGTAGAACGCCCCTGAGTTCAATCCCCAGTACCGCAAAAAAAAAAAGAATGCCCCTGAGTTCAATCCTCAGTACTGCAATAAATAAATAAATAAATAAATAAATAAATAAATAAGGCTGGGCGTGGTGGCGCATACCTGTAATCTGAGTACTTGGGAGGCTGAGACAGGAGGAGAGCAGGTTGGAGGACAGCCTCAGCAAATAGTGAGACTCCCATCAACCTAGCCAGACCCTGTTTCCAAAAAAAAATAAAATAGGTCTGGGGATGTAGCTTGGAGGTAGAATGCCCCTGGGTTCAATCCCCAGCGGCAAAAATAAATAAATAAATAAATAAATAAATAAATAAATAAATAAACAAATAAATAAATAAAAATTAAAGATAAAAAGGACTGGAAGTGTAGCTCACAGGTAGGATGCTCCTAGGTTTAATCTCTAGTACCAAAACAAGACAAAAAAAGAAACAATTTCATTGTGTGTGTGTGTGTGTGTGTGTGTGTGTGTGTGTGTGTGTGTTACTGGTGACTGAACCCAGCAGCGTTCTACCTCTGAGCTGTACTCCCAGCCCTATTTCATTTTTCATTTTGAAACAGGGTCTCTCTAGGTTGCTGAAGCTGGCTTCGAACCTGAGACCCTCCTTCCTCTCCATTTCAGACTTCACTCTAGCTTTCTGTGCGTGTGTTCTTCCCCTCGAGATGGAGACTGGCTCAGCCTGCTGCAGGACAGAAGACTTGCAGCAACCACAGGAAGCAGGTTCGTGCCGCAGGGTAGTGGGGGGGGGGTCCCTAAGACTCAGGCAGGCCACCCAGACTGGGTGGAGTCTCCTCTGTGACCCACTTGGGTTTTATCCCCTGGGGGACATGGGAGTTGCTGGGCTAAAGCACTAATGGGAGCCTGTTCCTAGGACAGGCTGCAGCAGAGCTGGGCTGCTCCGGCCGTTCCCCTGTTCTCGGAATATTGCATCCCCAGCACAGTCCACAGGCAAAGGGGAAAGACGCCAGGAGACCACGCCTGTAATCCCAGCACTTGAGAGGCTGAGACAGGAGGATCGAGGGTTCAAAGCCAGCCTCGGCAGCAACTTAGCAAGACTCTCAGCAACCCAGTGAGACCCTGTTTCCAAATAAGAAAAAAAAAAAAAAAATCGGGCTGGGGAGTGTAGCTTGGAGGTAGAATGTCTCTGGGTTCAATCCCAGTGCTAAAAAAAAAAAGGGAGGGGGGAGCCTGGGTTGGTTCAAGGCCACCCAGAGAATTGCCCTGTCTCTTTTTACAGAGAAAATAGATTTACACCCCCTTCTGTCCATGCTGACTTCACTCTTCTGTACTTGTGTGTGTGATATTCGTATATATTTATATAATTTTACTTTTTTTTTTTTTTGTGGTACTAGGGATTGATTGAATCCAGGGGCATTCTACCTCCAAACTACATCGCTAACCCGATTTTATTTGTATTTAGAAATGGTCTCTCTAAGCCGGGCGTGGTGGCGCACGCTTGTAATCCCAGCATTCGGGAGGCTGAGACTGGAGGATCCGGGTTCGAGGCCAGCCTCAGCTACCTAGTGAGGCACTCCACAACTTAGACTCGGTTTCAAAATAAAGAATAAAAAATAGGGCTGAGGGTATAGCTCGGAGGTAGAATGCCCCTGAGTTCAATCCCCAGTACCACAAAAAAAAAAGAAAAAAAAGAAATGGTCTCTCTAAGTTGCTGAAGGTCTCACTAAGTTGTGGATCCCCAAATCTGTAATCCTCCTGTTTCAGCCTCCTTAGTACTGGGATTACAGGTGTGTTCCACCACTCCCGGCATAGAACCTTGCATTTCTTTTTTTTTTTTTTTTTTTTGCGGTACTGGGGATTGAACTCAGGGGCATTCTACCTCCGAGCTATACCCCCAGCCCTATTTTTTATTCTTTATTTTGAAACCGAGTCTCACTAAGTTGCAGAGGGCCTCACTAGGTAGCTGAGGCTGGCCTCGAACCCGGATCCTCCAGTCTCAGCCTCCCGAATGCTGGGATTACAAGCGTGCGCCACCACGCCCGGCAGAACCTTGCATTTCTAAAGCTGAGGGAAGAATGTTTCTGGGGCAGCTTAGAGGCAGAGGAGCAGCCACCTGTGCTTGGTTCCCAGAGCTCTCGGATCCTGTAGAGAGGGGTTTCGACTCGCAGAGTAGGGTGCCCCATAGGACCCGCAGCAAGCAAAGGACTTTTTCTTGCATGGTTTTACGTTGTTTTAGGGAAGGTGGAATGGCCGCAGGAACACCCAGCTACTCTGTATGTTATAGTTTGGACGATATTGCTGTGGGTCTTTGTTGTTGGCTAGTTGAGCAATAAAAGCTGGAACAGCTGCAAACTTAAACAAGGTTTTATTATTACAGGCAGAAGGGGGAGGGGAGGTGGCAGAGCAAGGAAAGCACCACATCAGAGAGCGACTCCATGGAGGGTCTCAGAAGTGAGATACTATCTGCCTCGCGTGGTGGTGCACACTTCCAATCTCAGCACTAGGGAGGCTGAGACTGGGGGATCCAGGTTCGCAGCCAGCCTCAGCTACTTAGTGAGGTCCTCCACAACTTAGTGAGACCCTGTTCTTTTTTTTTTTTTTTTGCAGTACTGGGGATTGAACTCAGGGGCATTTTACCTCTGAGCTACACCCCCAGCCCTATTTATTTATTTATTGGCGGTACTGGGGATTGAACTCAGGGGCATTCTACCTCTGAGCTATACCCCCAGACCTATTTTTTTTATTCTTTATTTTGAAACCGAGTCTCACTAAGTTGCGGAGTCCCTCACTAGGTAGCTGAGGCTGGCTGCGAACCCGGATCCTCTGGTCTCAGCCTCCCGAATGCTGGGATTACAAGCGTGCGCCACCACGCCTGGCTCCCAGCCCTATTTTTTATTCTTTATTTTGAAAACGGGTCTCGCTAAGTTGTGGAGTGCCTCACTAGGTAGCTGAGGCTGGCTGAGAACCCGGATCCTCCGGTCTCAGCCTCCCAAATGCTGAGATTACAAGCGTGCGCCACCACGCCCGGCTGAGACCCTGTTTCAAAATAAAGAATAAGCCGAAGCCGGGCATGGTGGTGCCTGCTTGTAATCTCAGTACTTGGGAGTCTGAGACAGGAGGATTGCAGGTTCACGGCCAGTCTCAGCTACTTAGTGAGGCCCTCTGCAACTTAGTGAGACCCTGTTTCAAAATAAAGAATAAAAAATAGGACTGGGGGTGGAGCTTGGAGGTAGAATGTCCCTGGGTTCAATCCCCAGTACCTCAAAAAAAAAAAAAAAAAAAAAAAAGTGAGACACTATTTATCTTTGAAATCTCACTGTTATAGAGATTTATTATCTTGTCCCTCTCTCCTACTAGCCAGTAGTCTTTCTTTCCCACCAATGAGTAAGTCTGTTCCTCTCTGTTATCTTTGTTGTATTGGCTTTTTTTGGTGGCCCCTTTTGTTCATCCTCAGAAGGATAGACTGATCTGACACCACTGTTCATGGAGCTACATGGCCCGCATTGTTCTTTGTTCATTTTTTACTAACTCTTCAAAAGAAAGTCTTGATGCTTGTATCTTTGTGTAAGTTCATTTTTGTTTATTTATTTTTTGTGGTACTGCAGATTGAACCCAGAGGCATTCTACCTTTGAGTTACATCCAGATTTTATTTCTTATTTTGAAACAGGGTCTCGCTAGGTTGATGAAAGTCTCACTACTTGCTGAGGCTGTCCTCGAACCTGAGATCCTCCTGTCTCAGCCTCCCAAGTACTGGGATTATAGGTATGTGCTACCAGGCCTGGCTTTATGGAAGTTTCAACATCTTTATCTCTTTTATAGTAACTTGTCTGCTTAACAGCCCCTGTGGTTGCTGGCTTGATTTGTAACACAAGAGTGTAGCTTTTTAAATAAGAAGGCTTTCACTATGTTTACATTATTAGTCATAATCAATACTGGGTTAACGCAGCCTGCTTTTCCACCTTTTAATTTGGTCTGAACTCTTTGAGAGTCTGTGTGATTTCTAACCCTCTACGTGCAGGTGTTTCTAATTCTAGTATTCAAGTGTTCTGCACCTCATCTTAGTTGCTATGACAATCTGGCCCTAATAGCCAGCTATTTATTTATTTAATTTTTTGGTACTGGGGATTAAATGCAGGAACAGTTTACCTACAAGCTGTACCCCCACCCTATTTTATTTTTATTTTTGAAACAGGGTCTCTCTAGGTTGATGAGAGTCTCACTACTTGCTGAGGCTATCTTTGAACCTGCGATCCTTCTGTCTCAGCCTCTCAAGTGCTGGGTTTATAAGTGTGTGCCACCATACCTGGCTAACAGCCAGATTTTAGGAGGCAAGGTCAGCCTTGACTGTAGCTTTTGGCTGACAGCCTAGAGACAAAGGATTTTATTTTTTTGTCTAAGCATAGCTTATTCTTATTAATAATAAATATTACCCTATAACTGGGTGTTTCCTTATCAAGGAAATGGTCTTGTTAGAAAGGACTCCTCCTAGCCGAGTGTGGTGGCGCACGCTTGTAATCCCAGCATTCGGGAGGCTGAGACCGGAGGATCCGGGTTCGCGGCCAGCCTCAGCTACCTAGTGAGGCACTCCACAACTTAGTGAGACTCGGTTTCAAAATAAAGAATAAAAAATAGGGCTGGGGGTATAGCTCGGAGGTAGAACTCCCCTGAGTTCAATCCCTAGTACCCGAAAAAAAAAAAAAAAGAGAAAAAGAAAAAGAAAAAGAAAGGACTCCTCTTAATGACGCACTCAGACCTAGTGAGTTGGGCGCTGGTGAGTGGTTGAGGGGCGAAGTCACGAGCTTCAGACTCACTGGCATTTGTTTTTGTTTTGAGGTTTAAACAAGACAGAACTGTATGTCTTTCTTCTCTAAAGGAATTCTGGAAGTGAAGAGACCAGGGCTGGCAAGACCACTCCAGGATGTCTTTGGGGACACAGGCTCCTTTTATCTCTCTGGCCAGCCTTCCTGAAAATGTGGATGCCATCCTCAAAGTAGCAGCTAGAGCCCCAGCCATCACATCTGCATTTCAAGTAGGAAGGAGTAAAGGCAGAGGGACATACGGCATGTTTGTTTCCCTGAAGTCTTGTCCAATGACTGTTTATCATCCCTCATTAGTCAAAGACAGGCCAGGAACCGTGGTCTTTTAGCTGGGAACATAACCGCTCAGTATACAACCAGGGCGCTATCACTGGGAAAGAGAAGAGGGCCAGTATATGTTGGGTAGTTAACTGGTAGGCTCTGCCGCTCCTCTCCCGCTCCCTCCCACCTAGCATCATTTCTGCATTTTTATGGCAAAACTAAAATACAGAAACTATCCAGGGTCACTGTGTGTCAGGGGTCCAGGCAGGGGCCATCTGTGGTCACAGGCGATGAGCTCCCCATTGAGAAAACACTTGGAGTCACCATCTGGAGGAGAAGGAACAGCAAACAGCAGCTTTATTCTGTAGACTTGTTCCTCATATAGGGGTCTGCACAAAATGGCGCATGCCCACTTTGCCTAGTCAATGTGCATCAAACCCAATGCAATGCGCATGCGTAAAATGTGCGCAGAGCCGCATCTGATGTAGGAGGTGCGCACACCTGCTTCTTTGGGAGTGCGGGACCGCGGGAACCCGCGACAGTGTGGGGACCTCACAACCCCGCGGCTATGCGGGATGCACGCGTGTCCGTGGCTGCGCGAGGTCACACCGTCACTGGCAGCCTGTACTCCCTCTGGACCCCCACGCTGTTTCCTGACTCTTGGACACTGTGTAACTGGTGACGCTGTGTAATGCACAACCTACGTGGCTGTACATGGCTGCCCTGGCGGTAGTAGACATCTCCCATCTATAAAGAAGTATTGTAAACCAGGTGTGGTGCACACGCCTGTAATCCCAGTACCAAGGAGGCTGAGACAGGAGGAGCACAGGTTCCAGGACAGCCTTGTCGGCAACACAGTGAGCCTCTCGGTAACCTAATGAGACCCCATATCAAAACAAAAATAAATAAATGAATAAATGAATGAATAAATAAAAATGAAAAGTGCTAGGGGTGCAGCTCGGAGGTAGAATGCTCCTGTATTCAATACCCCCCTACACACACACACACACACACACACACACACACACACACACAAGACCTCTTATGTGAATGTCTGTTTTTTCAGAATTAATAAAGTATACTTCTCAGTTGATGAACTAGCATGTATTCGTTTCTGTTTGATTACCAGGAAGTGACAAGTTACGGTTTGTATTCACAGTAGCAGTAGCAACTTCTCCTGACATAAACTCTCAGGGATAATTGTATATCACCTTTTCTACACAGTCAGCTCTTGCCTTTATATACTTGTTTGGCTGGTTAGAGTTTTATTGCGTCTTTTATTGTTAAGTTGCCTCGAATCCTATTTCTTTTAAAAGCAAGCTTGGTATAAACAAATAAAGCCCAGGATGGTAATAGTTAGGCACCAGGGAGCACGGAAGAGAACTAAGGCAGAATTCTTCTTCCCCTCCAGGAAATGATTGCGCCTGAGGAGATAAAACTGAAACATGAAAAGTGTCATGATAGGGACAATTCAGTCGTTACCACTGGTTACAAAAATTGGTTTCACGAGGCTGGAACTAGCAGATAACACAGGCTAGGTTTCTCCCTTGAGTAAAAAGGTAGAGAACATAGGGGGCACCTGGATTTGAACCAGGGACCTCTTGATCTGCAGTCAAATGCTCTACCCCTGAGCTATACCCCCAGCCATGTGTCCTTTTTCAATAAAGATACTTTCATCCTTGGTGTGGCTCTCAGTGAGGTGCTGGTCATGCTGTGAGTCCTCTGCAGCTTCTGAGCTGCTCTCCTGCACACCCTCCTTCACACCTGTTCCTCTTCTCCAGAGAATTCCTACCTGTGCCCACAAGAGGACCCTTCTCTGCAGAGCACTCCTTACCCCTCCCTCATTATTATTATTACCATTACTGTTACTGTTTGTTACAAGGATATTTCTACCTATGCCACTTACCATCTAAGGTGCTTTTTATTTTCATTTTCTCCGTCTCCTACTCCCTGTCTTGGTTTCCTTTCTCAGGGACCAAGGCCTGGGCCCTCGAGGAGGCTTGCAGGAGCATGGCTGCCCCACAGGAGTCATCTGGCCAGTTAAGCTGCAGCCCCAATGTTTTGGAGGGACAGAGGGTGACTGGGTACCTCCAGCTGTCAGCAAAGCCAGAGGACATCGGGCCTCGGGTCTCTAGCTCTGGAACCCCAAGAGCCCCTACTTGACGGTAATAAATGTTCCAGTACCCAGCCATTATCAGCTGCGTTTCTGTTTGAGCCCTGCTTGGTTATGATATCCTATACTATTAGATAAGGTTTTCTACTGTTGTGTTCATGTTATTCTGAAATGAGATGAGCGTTCTTTTGGGAATATGCTCTTTTTATTTTTTTTCTATGTCTGGATTATGCAAACGTCCTAGGGTAATTTGGAGAGATTTCCTTAGTTATGTTCCAGAATATTATATATAACCCAAGAGTGATCTATTCCTAACTAAATATTGTGAGATACTTGCCTATAAGCCCTCTAGGTAGGTGCTATTGTGAGGATAGCTCCTTGTCTTTTATTTCCTTATTTTTAATATTTTTTTAGGTACTAGGAATTGAACCCAGGAACATTCTATCTCTAGCTATACCTTCAGCCCTATTTTATTTTATTGTGGTACTGGGGATTGGACCCAGGGGCATTCTACCTCCAAGCTACACCCCCAGCCCAATTATTTTGAAACAGGGTCTCACTAAGTTGCAGAGGGCCTCACTAAGTAGCTGAGGCTGGCCATGAACCTGTGATCCTCCTGTCTCAGCCTCCCAAATACTAGGATTGCAAGTGTGCACCACCACGCCCAGTTTATTTTTTATTTTGAAACAGGGTCTCGCTGAATTTCTGGGTGAACCTTGAAACTGTGATCGTCCTGTCTCAGCCTCCCAAGTACTGAGATTACAAGTGTGTGCCACCATGCACATTTTATTTTTTTATTTTGAAACAGAGTCTCGCTAAGTTGCTGAGAGTTTCACTATCACCCTCCTGTCTCAGCCTCCTAAGTACTGGGTGTGTGTATGGCTGCTCCCTGTCCTTTTTTTTTTTTTTTTTTGGTGGTACTGGGGATGGAACCTGAGACCTTCTACCTCTGGGTTACACCCTGAGACCCATTTTATATTTTATTTGGAAACAGGGGCTCATGAAGTTGTTAAGAGCCTCTCTAAGTTGCTGAGGCTGGCTGTGAACCTGCAATCCTCCTGTCTCAGCCTCGCTCCCTGTCTTTTATTTTTATTTATTTATTTACTTATTTATGTATTTATTTTTCAGTACTGGGGATTGAACTCAGGGGCATTCTACCTTCGAGCTACACCCCCAGCCCTATTTTTTATTCTTTATTTTGAAACTGAGTCTCTCTAAGTTGCGGAGTGCCTCACTAGGTAGCTGAGGCTGGCCTCGAACCTGGATCCTCCAGTCTCAACCTCCCAAATGCTGGGATTACAAGTGTGCACCACCACACCCGGCTGTTCCCTATCTTTTAAATGTGTTCTATTATTGGTCTTTTTAGGTGATCCACTTCTTCCTGGGTCTCTGTGAGTGATTCATTTTCACTAAGAAAATATATGTAGCATTTTTTTTTTTTTTTTTTGGTACTGGGGATTAAACCCAGGGGCATTATACCTCTGAGCTATACCCCCAGCCCTAATTTTTATGTTTTATTTTGAAACAGGGCACTAAGTTGCAGAGGGCCTCACGATGTTGCTGAAGCTGAATGTGAATCTGCGATCCTCCTGTCTCAGCCTCCCAACCACTGGGATTACAAGGTTCAAGACAACACCCAGCTTCAGATAAATATTTTCACCTGATATTATTTTCTCTTTGCCTGAAGAACCTGCTTTATTTCCAGTGGAGTAAATCTACTGATGAGTAATCCTCTGAGCTTTAGTTGGTCTGAAAAAAATGTTTGTTTTTCTTTCATTGTTAAAGATACTTTTTTTTTTGCGGTACTGGGAATTGAACCCAGGGGCATTCTACCTCCATGCTACACCCCTAGTCCTATTTTTTATTCTTTATTTTGGAACAGGGTCTCACTAAATTGCAGAGTGCCTCACTAAGTAGCTGAGGCTGGCCTCGAACCTGAAAGTACTGGGATTACAAGCGATTGCCACCATGCCCGGCTCTTTCATTGTTAAAGATACTTTCACTGAATATAGAACTCATTGGTTGCTGGGTATGGTGGCCCATGCTTGTAATCTCAGTACTTGAGAGGCTGAGATAGGAGGATCACAAGTTCATGGCCAGCCTCAGCTACTTAGTGAGGCCCTCTGCAATTTAGTAAGACCCTGTTTCAAAATAAAAATAAGCCAGGTGTGGCCGGGCGTGGTGGCGCACGCTTGTAATCCCAGCATTCGGGAGGCTGAGACCAGAGGATCCGGGTTCGCGGCCAGCCTCAGCTACCTAGTGAGGCACTCCGCAACTTAGTGAGACTCGGTTTCAAAATAAAGAATAAAAAATAGGGCTGGGGTTATAGCTCGGAGGTAGAATGCCCCTCAGTTCAATCCTCAGTACCGCAAAAAAAAAAAAAAAAAAAAAAAAAAAAAAAAAAAAGCCAGGTGTGGTGGCCCATGCTTGTAATCCCAGTACTTGGGAGGCTGTGACAGGAGGATCGTGGGTTTGCAGCCAGCCTCAGCTACTTAGTGAGACCCTGTTTCAAAAAATAAAGAATTAGCCAGGCGTGGTGGTGCACGCTTGTAATCCTAGCATTTGGGAGGCTGAGACCGGAGGATCCGGGTTCTCAGCCAGCCTCAGCTACCTAGTGAGGCACTCAGCAACTTAGTGAGACCCAGTTTCAAAATAAAGAATAAAAAATAGGGCTGGGGGTGTAGCTCAGAGGTAGACTGCCCCTGAGTTCAATCCCCAGTACTGCAAAAATAAATAAATAAATAAAATAAAGAATTAAAAATATGGCTGGGAGCCAGGCGTATTGGTGCACGCTTGTAATCCCAGGACTTGGGAGGCTAAGACCGGAGCATCTAGGTTGGCGGCCAGCCTCAGCTACTTAGTGAGGCCCTCTGCAACTTAGTGAGACCCTGTTTCAAAATAAAGAATACAAAATAGGGCTGAGGGTACAGCGCGGAGGTAGAATGCCCCTGGGTTCAATCCTCAGTACTGAAAAAAAAAATTCCTATGGCAAAAGAAAAATTAGCTCTTATACAAACCTCTTTCCTTCCTACCCCCCACATGCCACACAAATGTATATATATATATATACATTTATATATATATATATATATATATATATACACACGAACCACATACACGAATACCATGTACCCATACACACCACAACGTATGCAGACTCCTCGTTTACATACAACACACACACACAGAGACATCCCACACATACACTGTCCGCACACTTCACCCACTTACATATATCATATATGCACACACACTACATGTATACACAGAGGCACACCATATACACAGATACACACTACAAATATCACACATACACAGACATAGCACACACTTATGCATACATAGACCACACATGACACACACATGCACACATATACACCACATACAGACAGGCTACACATACCCACATAGCATACACACGTACACGCTACACACATACACGTATGTATCATGAACATACACATATGCACGTGCCATGTACACATACGTTTCCCCACATATACTAGAGACTTCCTCCAGCCTCTCCACTCAGTACTAGTGTTTATATTATTAGGACCACATAAGTACCTGTTTACAGCTGAGCCTGATAGTGTCCTCTGATTAGAGATTCTCTCTTACATAACTCTGTTTCCCCGGGGAATTCTGTGGTTCGCTGTTTTCTACAAACTTCATTAATCATTCTGATGTTTTTGACAGAGCAATACATCTGCTTCATGCAGCCAACCTCATCATTTAGTTTATTGGTGTTATTTTCTTTTTCTTGAAGACGTACCTCCTGAGGTGCTCTGTCTCCCTGCCGGCTGTGGCTGTCATCAGGGGCCTCCTCCTGCCACCGCCCTGGACTCCCCTGGGCCCGGCGCCCTTCCTGATTTACAGCGCCCTTCCTGGTTTACTGTGGTAAGGTGGACCTCAGTGCTCCCTGTGACCCGGGTCCCGCAGATGCCTTCTGTGGCGCGCAGCTGGTAGTTTATGTGGGGATTCCACACCCAGATTAGTGACGATTTTTCTTCATCATATTAAAAGGCATTAGCCGGGCGTGGTGACGCACGCTTGTAATCCCAGCATTCGGGAGGCTGAGACCGGAGGATCCAGGTTCGCAGCCAGCCTCAACTACCTAGTGAGGCACTCTGCAACTTAGTGAGACTCGGTTTCAAAATAAAGAATAAAAAATAGGGCTGGGGGTATAGGTTGGAGGTAGAGAATTCTGATGTTATTTTAATCCCCTGGCATTTTTGTTTCTTGTACTGGGGATTGAACCCAGAGGATTCTACCTCTGAGCTACACCCCAGCCCTTTTTAGTTTTATATTTATGTATTTATGTATTTATTTGCGGTACTGGGAATGGAACCCAGGAGCATTCTACCTCCGAGCTACATCCCCAGCCCAATTTTTTTTTTTTACGGTACTGGGGATGGAACCTGGGGGCATTCTACCTCTGAGCTACAGCCCCAGCCCTATTTTTTTTTTTTTTTCTTTATTTTGAAACAGGGTCTCACTAAGTTTCGGAAGGCCTACCTCACTAAGCAGCTGAGGCTGGCCGTGAACCCGGATCCTCCAGTCTCAGCCTCCCAAATGCTAGGATTACAAGCCTGTGCCACCACGCCCGGCTCCCAGCCCTATATCTATTCTTTATTTTGAAACAGGGTCTCTAAGCCGGGTGTAATCCCAGTCCTTGGGAGGCTGAGATGGGATGACTGCAGGTTCTCGTGCCGTATTGACTCCTGGGCCCCCCTGCTCTCAGCCTGCTGAGTCAAGTGCTGATGGTTTGTAGTCTAGCTTGGCATCTGCCCTCTGGTGTTAGAGGCAGAAGACATATCCGACTAAAGGGGCAGCAGAGCCGGGGATGGAGACAGAAACCCGTGGCCAGGACCTCATCCTGCCTGAAAGGCGGCTTCCCACCTGGTCTCTCTGTGTGCCCGCTCTCTGCCCAGAACTCTCCTTCCTTCCCAGAGAGGCCTCTATGGGACTGCAGCCAAGATGCTTCCCGGGAGTTGTCTCCTTTCGTCTGCACACGCCCTGTGAGATAGGTACTCATTGTCCTGTTTACAGATGAAGAAACTAAAGCTGGAGCCAGGCGTGGTGGCGCACGCCAGTGAGACTGAGACAGGAGGATCACAGGTTCGTGCTCAGCCTCAGCTACTTAGTGAAACCCTCAGCAACTTAGCAAGCCCTTGTTTCAAGATAAAATATAGCTGAGGGTGTAGCCCTGAGGTAGCAAGCCCCTGGCTTCAATCTCTAGTACCCCAAAAAGAAAATAAAAAGAAATAAAGAAAAGAAAAGAAAGCTGGAAGAAATTCAGTAGGCCAGCTGATCTAACGCCAGAACCCAAACTTGTGATCATACTGCAAGGAGGCTTCCTAAAACCCAGGAGGCTGAGGGCTCCGCCTGCAAAGCGGTGTTAGGGAAACCCAGGGACTCCTTACTGTCTGGCTCCCTGTCTAAAATATCCTGGAGCCAGCTGGGTGTGGTGGTGCACGCTTGTAATCCCAGTACTTGGGAGGCTGAGACGGGAAGATTGAAGGTTCGAGGACAGCCTCAGCAAGTAGTGAGATTCTCATCAATTTAGCAAGACCTTGTTTCAAAATAAAAATAAAATAGGGCTGGGGGCATAGCCTGGAGGTAGAATGCCCCTGGGTTCAATCCCCAGTGCAAAAAAAAAAAAAAAAAATATCCTGGAGCTAAGAGCTCACCAATGATTCCTCTGGGCTGGGAGGTGAAGGCCAAATTAAGTAGACACATTCCGCCTGGTTACTCGTCACCGAGTGCCCCGAGGCCGCCTCCTCTGGTGTCAGTGCCGTCCACCACAAGCTGATTCTAGTCTCACCGTCTAGGCTGATGTTACCTTCATGTTCTAGGAGGACCACCATCCCACATTTGAACAAAAGCAGGAGGTCCTTGAGGAAGCTGGAGATTAGCTCTGGGTTGTTTTTTCTTTCTTTTTTAATCTCTGGGCAAGATGGGCCCTGAAGGACACCCAGCACCGGTGGTGGCCATCTGGCCCAAGAGCAGACTAGTTGGTGCTTATCAGGCATCTGGACGTTTGTCACCTGGCCCTGTGTGGCTGGTGATGCCAGTGAACTAGACACCATGGTGGTTAAGAGAAATGAGGAAAGAGAGCTTCCCACACACTAATGCCAATGCTGTTTTTGTTATTATTATTATTATTGGTACAGGGGTTTGAGCTCAGGGGCATTCTACTTCTAAGCTATACCCCCAGCCCTATTTTTTATTCTTTATTTTGAAACCGGGTCTTCCTAAATTGTGGACTGCCTCACTAGGTAGCTGAGGCTGGCCGCGAACCCGGATCCTCTGGTCTCAGCCTCCCAAATGCTGGGATTACAAGTGTGCGCCACCACGCCTGGCTTTATTTATTTATTTATTTATTCATTCATTCATTTATTTTTGTGGTACTAAAGATGGAACCCAAGGGCATTCTACCTCAGAGCTACAGAGCTACATCCCCAGCTTTGTTTATTTATGCCTTATTTTGAAACAGGGTCTCACTAAGTTGTGGAGGGTCTCACTAAGTAGCTAAGGCTGGCCTCGAACCTGGATCCTCCGGTCTCAGCCTCACTAGTACTGGGATTATAAGCATGCACCACCATGCCTGGCTGTCAGTGCTATTTTTTTTTTCTTTTTTGAAGATTGAACCCAGGGGCATTCTACCCCTGAGCTATACCCCCAGCCCTATTTTTTATTCTTTATTTTGAAACAGAGTCTCACTAAGTTGCAGAGGGCCTCACTAAGTAGCTGAGGCTGGCTACAAACCCGGGTCCTCCGGTCTCAGCCTCCCAAATGCTGGGATTACAAGCGTGTACCACTGCCCAGCTCCAATGCTATGTTTTATTCTTTATTTTGAAACCGAGTCTCACTAAGGTGCAGAGTGCCTCACTAAGTAGCTGAGGCTGGCCGCAAACCTGTGATTCTCCTGTCTCAGCCTCCCAAGTACAGGAATTATAAGCCTGCACCACCACGCCTGACTTTTATGTTATTGATTGATTGATTGATTGATTGTATGGTACTGGGGATTGAACTCAGGGGCATTCTACCTCTGAGCTACACCCCCAGTCCTATTTTTTTATTCTTTATTTTGAAACAGGATCTTACTAAGTTGTGGAGGGCCTCACTAAGTAGCTGAAGCTGGCTGTGAACCCAGATCCTCTGGTGTCAGCCTCCCAAGCACTGGAATTACAAGCTTGGGCCACTATGCCTGGCTCTTTTTTTTTTTTTTTTTTAAACAGGGTCTCACTAAGTTGCAGAGGATTTCACTAAGTAGCTAAGGCTGGCCACGAACCTGTGATCCTTCCATCTCAGCCTCCAAGTACTGGGATTACAAGCATATCCCACAACTCCCGTCTAATGCCAAGGATATTAATGCAAGATCCAAAACAAAGCAGAACCTTATAATGAAAATAGCAGCCAGGAATGGTGGTGCCTGACTATAATCCAAGTACTTGGGAACTGAGACAGGAGGATCACAAGTTTGAGATCAGCCTCAGCAATTTAGTGAGTCTGTTTCAAAATAAAAATGAGCTGGGCATGGTGGTGCATACTTGTAATCCCAGTACTTAGGAGACTGAGACAGGAGGATCGCAGGTTCAAGGCCAGCCTCAGTTACTTAGTGAGGCCCTTTGCAACTTAGTGAGACTCTGTTTCAAAATAAAGAATAAAAAATAGGCCTGGGGATATAGCTCGGAGGTAGAATGCCCCTGGGCTCAATCCCCAGTACCGCAAATAAGTAAGTAAGTAAGTAAGTAAATATTAAGTAAATAAATAAATAAATAAATAAATAAATAAATAAATAAAGCCAGGCGTGGTGGCGCACTCTTGTAATCCCAGCATTTGGGAGGCTGAGACTGGAGGATCCAGGTTCGCGGCCAGCCTCAGCTCCACAACTTAGTGAGACCCTGTTTCAAAATAAAGAATAAAAAAATAGGGCGAAAGCTGTAGCTCAGAGGTAGAATGCCCCCAGGTTCCATCCCCAGTACTGAAAAAAAAAAAAAAAAGAATATTACCTTCTAGAAGTTGCAAGTAACACCATTTCCTAATATCATAATTAATAAATAATTGCTAAGCCGGGCATAGTGACAAACACTTGTAATCCCAGCATTTGGGAGGCTGAGACTGGAGGATCAGGGTTTGCAGCTAGCCTCAGCTACCTAGTGAGGCATTCTGCAACTTAGTGAGACCCTGTTTCAAAATAAAGAATAAAAAATAGGGCTGGGGCCGGGGGTGGTGGCGCACGCTTGTAATCCCAGCATTCGGGAGGCTGAGACTGGAGGATCTGGGTTCGCAGCCAGCCTCAGCTACCTAGTGAGGCACTCCGCAACTTAGTAAGATTCGGTTTCAAAATAAAGAATAAAAAATAGGGCTGGGGTGTAGCTCAGAGGTAGAATGCCACTGAGTTCAATCCCTAGTACTGCAAAAAAAGAAAAAGAAAAAGAAAGAAAGAAATAGAATGCTCCTGGATTGAATCCCCAGTACCACAAAAAAAGAAAAGAAAAAATTTTTTTTTTACATGTAGTTGGGCATGTAGTACACAACTGTAATCCCAGTATTTGGAAGGCTGAGACAGGAGGATTGTAGGTTCAAAGCGAGGCCCTCAACAACTTATTGAGACTCTTTCAAAACAAAATGAACACAAACTTACATTGAAGTTATTTAGGTTTTTGTAGAAATAATTATTTCCATTTTGCTGATGAGGACGCAGCCGTGGCAAGCTTCCAAAGAACTCCATTTTAGAGCTCTGTCCAGTTCTCAGCGGTTAGCACGGGACCGTGTGTCTACCCTTTCCTAGTGAAGGGTGAGTTATTGGAAGGACACGCGGCTGAATCGCTGGGGTCTGTAAGAGTTACCCCCTCATGCCCTCCGTGATAGGTTAAGTCAACCTGAGATATGAATCACAGCTCATCTATCCTGAGTGTCTACTATATTAGAGGCACTGCATGTACACTGCGGCCAAGACTGTTCCCATTTTATTTATTTTTGTGGTAGTTGGGGTTAAACCCAGAGCCATTCTACCATTGAGTCCTATTTTACTTTTTATTTTGAAACAGAGCATCACCAAGTTGCAGAGGGCCTCACTAAGTTGCTGAGGCTGGCCTTGAACCTCTGATCCTCCTGTCTCAGCCTCCCAAATACTGGGATTACGGATGTGCACCATGCCCAGCTCTGCAGGGACATTTCTATCACCTTGCGGGAGGCAAGACATTGGTAGGTGAGTGACCCAGGAAGACAGGCACTCGGTGGGCGCCTAAGGTGTTGGGGTGCAAGAGAACTGAGAAATCGGGGTGCTACAATCTGGCACTCAGCCTGTTGTGCGTTGAGTAGCAGCTTTCCAAAATTCACATCCTTCTGAGAACCTTGGAATGTGTCCTAACTTGGAAATAAGATCATTGCAAATGTAATGAGCTCGTACTAAGATGAAGTAGCAGTAAGCAGGGCTCCGTGGCACCCACCTGTAATCCCAGTAGTTGGAGGCAGGAGGATTGCAGGTTCAAAGCCAGCCCCAGCAATTTATTGAGGCCCTCTGCAACTTAGTGAGACCGTTTCAAAATAATAAAATGGGATAGGAGTGTAGCTCAGAGGTGGAATGTCCCAGGTTCAGTTCCCAGTATAAAAAAAGAAAAAGAGAGCCCAGCCTGGTGGTGCCTGCTTGTAATTACAGTGCTTGGCAGGTTGAGACTACAATCAAAGGTTCAAGAAAAGCAAGTAGTGAGATTCTCATCAACCTAGCAAGACCCTGTTTCAAAATAAAAAGAAAACCTATAATCTCAGTTCTTGGGAGGCTAAGACAGGAGACAAGAGAATCGCGGGTTCCAAGCCAGCCTCAGTAACTTAGGCTGTCAGCAATTTAGTGAGACTCTGTTTCCAAATAAAAATGAAAATTGGGCTGGGGGTCTAGCTCTGAGATAGAATGCCCCCGGGGTTTAATTCCCAGCACCACAAAAGCAAACAAACAAATGAAACAAAATAAAAATAAAATAGGGCTAAGGGTATAGCTGGGAGGTAGAATGCTCCCAGGTTCAATCCCCAGTACAACACACACACACACACACACACACACACACACACACACACACACACACACAGAGAGAGAGAAAGAAAAGAGGTCATGCTGGCTGGAGTGGAGCCTTTTATTCAATGTGACTGTTATCCTTTTAATAAAGAGACCCGAGGTTGCCAAGTGAAGACGGGCAGACCTTGGCGTGGTACCTCTACAAGCCAGGGACACCGCGTCGCTGCCATGGCTGGGGGGAGGCAGGGGACAGACTCTCCTTGAGAACCTCCTGGAGGAGCCAGTGCTGTCCACCCTGGCGGTGGACTTGTGGCCTTCAGAAGACTGAGAGAACACATCTGTTGCTTTAAGCCACCCCCTCTCCAGGTCGTGGTATTCTGTTACAGCAACCCTAGAACTAAAGGGCAGGGCAAGACCGGGCTGGGGAGACCTCCGTGGGATTCAGGACTGTACCCTAAGAACAAAGGGGAACCACCAAGAATGCTAAGCAGGAGGGGATCATGATGAGATTCCGGATTGGAGCCCTCTGGCTGCCCGGTGCTCCCACGCCATTCACACCCAAAGGCGCGTTCCTGGCCCGCACCGGGCCCGCCCCACCAGCGCGGCGGCCTCTTTCTCCTTCTTTCTCCTTCCCTCCCGAAGGCTGTTGGCCATGGTGCTCCTGGCCTTAGGACCCGCCGGTGCTCTGCGGCCGGGCGATCCCTCCCCCAAGATGTAGTCGGAAACCTCTGGGTAAATATTTGAAAACGTGTCCAGAAAACGCCGCGGTGCCCGCGCCGTCGGGGAGGTGTCAAGGGCGGCTCCCGCCGAGGACCAGCGCATCCGCCTCGGGGCCGACCGCCTCGGAATCGGGGGTCCTCGCCTGCAAACCGAGGGGCGCGGGGAGCGCTGCTAAGCCCTCCAGCTCGGCGTGCGCTCGGGAGGCGCCCGGCCTCGGCGGACACGCCGCCCTCCGGGATTTCCCGTGGCCTCCCGTCTGCAGGGCTCGGGCCGTCGGCCCCGCTCTGCGCTTCCCGAGCCGCACCCTTGTTTGCACCAACGGTTTGCACGGGGTTTGCGGAAGGAGCAGGCACCCCCGGCCCTCGGGGGACGCGGCGCGCGGAAGCCGCCCGCCACCACCGAGACGGCGCGTTCCTAGAGCGGCCGGGAGCGGCTCCGGGGTCGCCGGCGCCGGCCGGCAGGGGGCAGCACGGAGGCCCGACGTGGCGCGGAGCGAGGCGGCGCTGCGGGGCGCGGGGCTGCGGGGAGCGAGGCGGCGCTGCGGGGCTCGGGGCTGCGGGGCTGCGGGCGCGGGAGCGAGGCGGCGCTGCGGGGCTGCGGGGCTGCGGGCGCGGGAGCGAGGCGGCGCTGCGGGGCTGCGGGGCGCGGGGCTGCGGGCGCGGGGAGCGAGGCGGCGCTGCGGGGCTGCGGGCGCGGGAGCGAGGCGGCGCTGCGGGGCTCCGGGCGCGGGGAGCGAGGCGGGGCTGCGGGGCTGCGGGGCTGCGGGGCTCCGGGCGCGGGAGCGAGGCGGGGCTCGGGGCGCTTAGGTTTCTATAGTGCGTATAGCTTTAAAAGTGTAAATAGAGAAACTTGGAGAAATACGTTTTGTGTGTGTGCGGCACTGGGGATTGAACCCAGAGGCGTTATACTTCCGAGCTGCACCCCCAGGCCTATTTTATTTTTATTTTGAAACGGACTCACTAGGTCGATGAATCTCACTACTTCCTGAGGCTGTCCTCGAACCTGCAATCCTCCTGCCTTTTTTTTTTTTTTCCCCCGCGGTACTGGGGGTTGAACTCAGGTGCGTTCTACCTCCGAGCTACACCCCCAGGCCTATTTTTTATTCTTTATTTTGAAACAGGGTCTCACTAAGTTGAGGAGGGCCTCACTAGGTAGCTGAGGCTGGCCGCGAACCCTGATCCTCCGGTCTCAGCCTTCCAAATGCTGGGATTACAAGCGTGGGCCACCATGCCCGGCGTAGATGCATACTTTAATGCCCCACTTTACACGCGCTGCGCCGGGGTTCAGGGTTTTGAGAGGTTCCTATCAAGTCCCTCCAGCAGTAGCGATGGGGCTGTTAGGTGGCGAGGGAGGCTGAGGACTCGACCTTAAATCCTCTGGGGAGGGGGGACGAGGGGGGGACCCCAGGGAAATCCGGAAGGGGTCGGAGGCCAGGGGTCAGATGAAGACCGGTCCCGGGCCTTAGAGAGCAGGCTGGAGGGCTGAGCCAGGCAATTGGAGAGCAGCACGACAGTTTGAACCCGGCCTGGAAGGGCAGGGGCGCTCGGTTCCGTCTCCCCCAGCCCAGCGGTGCTGCCTGCCGTCCTTGGATTCCTTATCAGGCGGCGGGGCGCCCTGTCTCCAAGGGCAGGGCAGCAAGAAGGCTCTCCGCCAGAACCAGGCAACAAGTAAGAGGAATCTATCTGATATTTGGGCTCAATATCAAAGACAATGACAAAATACGTTTTGGGGCTTTTTTAAACCCGGGGCATTCTGCCTCCATGCAACCCCCCCCCCCCTTTTTTTTTTCAAACAGGATTTCTCTCAGTTGCTGGGAGCCTTGCTAAATTGCCGGGGCTATCCTCAAACCTGCAATCCTCCTGTCTCAGCCTCCCAAGTATTGGAATTACATGTGTGCCACTACTATGCCTGGCATGACTCACCATTTTTTGGTAAGCCGAGCTTGGTGGTGTACACCTGTGATCCCAGTGTATGGGAGACTGAGATAGGAGGATTGCAAGTTTGAGGCCAGAGTCAGTAATTTAGCAAGACCTTCAGCAACTTAGTGAGATCCTGTTTCAAAATAAAATAATAAAAAAAAGGCTGGGGTGTATCTTGGAGGAAAGACACCCCTGGGTTCAATCCCCAGGACCAAAAACAAAACAACAACAAAAAAAACCTTGGGGAGCCGGGCGTGGTGGTGCATACTTGTAATCCCAGCATTTGGGAGGCTGAGATTGGAGGATCCAGGTTCGAGGCCAGCCTCAGCTACCTAGTGAGGCACTCCGCAACTTAGTGAGACCCTGTTTCAAAATAAAGAATAAAAAGCCGGGTGTGGTGGCGCACGCTTGTAATCCCAGCATTCGGGAGGCTGAGACCGGAGGATCCGGGTTCGCGGCCAACCTCAGCTACTTAGTGAGGCACTCCACAACTTAGTGAGACCCGGTTTCAAAATAAAGAATAAAAAATAGGGCTGGGGGTGTAGCTCAGCGGTAGAATACCCCTGAGTTCAATCCCTAGTACCGCAAAAAATAAATAAATAAAGAAAGAAAGAAAGAATAAAAAATAGCAGCCGGGCGTGGTGGCGCACGCTTGTAATCCCAGCATTTGGGAGGCTGAGACCTGAGGATCCGGGTTCGCGGCCAGCCTCAGCTACCTAGTGAGGCACTCCACAACTTAGTGAGACTCGGTTTCAAAAAAAAGAATAAAAAATAGGGCTGAGGGTGTAGCTCAGAGGTAGAACACCCCTGAGTTCAATCCCCAGTACCGCAAAAAAAAAAAAAAAAAAAAAAAAAAAAAAAAA
>PVLC010025941.1:0-23126 GCA_004027655.1 Graphiurus murinus | reverse complement strand
CCCCACACAGCAGATGCTTCAAGCAGATGGTCCCAGGAAATGCTTCCCAAATGTTAATAGGTATGTGAATCACCTGGAGGCTGGGTTGGACATGCAGGTTCTGATTAAGTAAGTATGGGGTGGGGCCTAATATTCTGCATTTATAACAAGCTCTTGAGTGATTTACATGCTGCCAATCCAAGGACCATAATGAATAATGAGATCATTCTTAAAATTCACTGAGTGTCAGAAACCCCTGAGAAGCATGTTGAACAGGCATGATTGAACAGAACCTCAAAGGTTGAGATTCAGCAAATCTCAAATGGGTCCACAGTATCTGCATATTTAGTGAGCACCCCCTTCCCAGTGATTCAGCAGAAGACCATTTGGAAGATGGTACACTGAAAGATACTGACAGAAAAATCTCATTCAGGATGTATCCTCTAGCCTATTATAGGGCAAAAATAACTCACCTGGCATCCACTCCTCCTGACCACTTACAACAGTGACTCTCAAATTTTAAGGTACACCAAAACCATCTAGAGGGCTGGTGGTAGCTCCTTACCTGGAATTTGATTGAGTAGATCTGGGGTGGGATTCAAGATTTTTGCATTGCTAAGAAGTTTCCAGTGATGCTGATGTTACTGGTGGGGAGACCACATTTGGAGAACCACGGGTCTAGACGAAAGGCAATTAATTTAAAATCATCAGAGGAGCTTTTCAATTCACCCTCATTATGCCTTTGGGAGTATAGGACTAGATTGTGGCTTTTATTTATTTTATTTTGTGTAGTACAGGGGATTAAACCTTGGGGAACTCTACCTCTGAGCTATATCCCTAGCCCCTTTTATTTTTTATTTTGAGATATGATCTTGCCAAGTTTCCAAGGCTGACCTTGAACATGTAGCTCCTCAAGTATGAAGCATCCACTCAGAAGATGAATAGCCCAAAGAAAAGGTCATATTATCCTGGATGATTTAGTTAAGTAAGTCTCTTCTGAAAGACAGATGGGACCGTTTACCAACCAAGCCCAGGAGGTCCCAGTCAGGTTGTGCCTTCTATCGCTCAAGTGATCCTAGGTCCAAACTCAAGGAGAGACCTAGCTACTGCTAAGCAGGAGGGAAGCTCCTATAGAGAATTATGGAACTCCATTTTCCTTCTCAGTCTCTCCAAAAAAGGCCCTGACCTCTTCCATGGCCCACAAAACTCCAACCAAAAGAGTTCAACCTTTTATTAGCCCACATAAGAGAAGCTTTGGCTTAGCCTAACAGGTTATTTATATGAAAACCAGGGTGATTATTGTTAGTTCATTGAGTTCTTCCCTAGATTCCACAAGACTAGGAGAGACAGGTCTTCTTGTTCCACAGGGTCGAAACACATTCTACCTAGATCTGTAGTCATCAGAAGGAAGGTCCCCCTATTCTAAACCAGCTCCAAACCCTTGGAGGCAGGGGAACTTTAGCCTGAAGAAACGAGGGCTTCCTTTCAAGAAGAAACAGCCTGGAGAAGTATTTCAGGAAAGAGATAGCAGGATGTGCACACTGAGGATGTGTGTACTTGAAGCAGAGGCTTGGAAACCTGCCCTTGTGGTCTTCATGGTGATGGAAACATTGTTACATGCTTATTAGAAGTATGGGTAGCCGGGCATGGTGTTGCAGGCTTGTAATCCCAGCATTTGGGAGGCTGAGACAGGAGGATCCGGGTTCCCGGCCAGCCTCAGCTACCTAGTGAGGCACTCCACAACTTAGTGAGACTCTTTTTCAAAATAAAGAATAAAAAATAGGGCTGGGGGTATAGCTCAGAGGTAGAATGCCACTGAGTTCAATCCCCAGTACTGTTAAAAAAAAAAAAAAAGTATGGGTGTCTCAGTTTCTTCTTTTATTCCTAAATAATGATCACACTTTCTGCTCCTCTTGCCTTCTACCACCCTGCTACTGCATAACATCAGACAAACTGTTTTTGAGGCAGCCTAGTTTCCCAACTCCTGGGCTTTTCCTTGTATGAGTCCCTGCTCTACCAAACCTGGGGACAATTCTGAGGCAGTGACCATATTCTGTTAGGTGACATCTCACCATGTCACCACACAAGGTAGAAGCAGAGTGAGTGCTTCCTGTGTCCTCACATTCTAGATGTTGGAGGACAGTTTCCAGCTCAAATATTTGATCCTTTTGTTTAACCACAAAGTGCTAGCTTTTGAAGATTAAAACATATACAAACTTGCTGGGCATGGTGGCACAGGCTTGTAATCCCAATACTTGGGAGGCTGAGACAGGAGGATCAAAGGTTCGTCACCAGCCTCAGCTACTAAGTGAGGCCCTCCACAACTTAGCGAGACCCCGTTTCAAAACAAAGAATAAAAAATAGGGCTGGGGGTGTAGCTCGGAGGTAGAATGCCCCTGAGTTCTATCCTCAGTACCACTCAGATAGATAGATAGATAGATAGATAGATAGATAGATAGATAGATACGAATTCTAGCGATACTGTTAATATTTGTGAAATAACAATGCAGATAATAACATTTTTGAGACTTGAATGGTATCACTATTATCCCCATTTCAGAAGTAAGGAAACTAAGAATCAGAAAGCTAAGGTAATAAAGCAAAGCGATTGTCATCTAACCTGGATCTTCACCAAAGACCTTACCTGTCCTCTATACCTTATTGTTTCTTGCCTCTCTACTGCACAGACACTGCAGAATAGACCTGAAGGTTGAAAGGAGACAAAACAGTCTTGTCATCTGAGCCAAATTCTCAAGGAGACATGGGGCACACCCAAGACTGAGACCTCCAAGACTCAAGACTAGTACAAAGGAAGGGGACCTTGTTGGGTGGATGCCCACACTGCCGCAGCAGCTAGCTGGGTGTCTGCCAAGGCCTGTCCTCTGTGCTACGGCCCTTGAGGCCAGAGGGAGTGGGGCTGTGTGTGACCCAACTCTTGCTCATATCCGCCCGGGATCAAGCACCAGTCTCCTTTGCTAGGCCCCTTCTCCTTTTGTCTACATCTCACTGACTGTCTGCTAACTCAGAAAAGGCCTTTGAAGCTAACATAGTTCTGCCCATGGCAGAAATACACAGGCAGAGGAGAAAACAGGCTGGGAACTTCAGAATGTGCAATAAAACAAGAACCCCTTCAATGTTCCCAGCACTGAAGCATTAAAATAAAATCACTTGACAATTATTTGCCTGGATTGAGAAAGTGAAGTCATTTTAGGAGCTGCCACTAATCTTAAAAAATAACAAGTGTGATTTGATCCGTGCAAGGAACTAGAGTACTTGAAGATTTCTCTGCCCCAGGCTCTGCACTTTCATGAGGTATCGACAAAGGCCCGAGGGTGAGTTACACGGGTGGGGGTGGGGGAGCACAACCACTGTGAGCATTTGCAGAAGTGGAAGGAGCGGCTAAGTTAAGATCAATGATTTCCTTGATTGCCTGGCTTCCCCCTCTCGTAAGCCTGGTCTCCGACTCCATTTCTATTCCTATCGGCCAGAAAAATAAAGATTGTTTACAGAGCTGAAATAACACCTGCTTGGTTTATCTTATTTTAGAAACAATAAAAGCTAGGGAGTTGGAGGGATTAAGGAGGAAAAAAAATCAATTGTGTTCTTTCATGTTGGAAACATTAAAAAATAAGTCACCCGGCTACCTGCTCTAAGGCCCAATTTGGCTCTCCATTACGCAGGGCAATTTCCAATTTCATCCTGAACCTTCCCAAGGTTTAAACTCGACTGAACCGTAGCTGGGTGCCCTTGACAGATTCCAAGAAACTTTTTCTGGTCAGTATTTGATAATTCCAGGGTATGAAGCTGATGATACACACACAGGATGAAAGGGAAATGTTTGTGTTGGCATAAACACCTAAACACAGTCAGCAGCCCAAGTCTGGCCGAATCACTTTAAATGTTTTCAAAGTGTTTTATAAGTTGTTGTTTCTTACCATCTTTTAAGAGAGGAAAGACATACCCCCCCATTATATAGAGTATGTGTTTAAACTAATACAAACAAACAAAAATGAATTGACTGACCCAAAACCACATGAATAATAAATGACTGAACTGGATTAGAATCCAGGTTTTCTGATTCCTGATGCATTGGTTCCTTTTGCCCTACTTTGCACCATTATGGGATGCTGCTGGCCCACACTTGGGAATGGGCTTATCAGATAAGAGAGCCATGTCCCCAAATTCAGGCCAGCCAAGGATGACCATGAACAAACTCAGAAAGATGCAAAGTACAGCATCCTTTCTCCCCTGGCTGTATCTCCCTGCAGAAGAAGATTTGGAGGAGGATAGGGAGGCTTGAAGGGTGACAGCATCACACACTCCATAAACTACTAGACCACAGCCTCTGTCCACCCTCAGTGACTTTAGGCATGATACCAGTCACTCCCCAATTCAGTTTCTTCATCTATGAGGAGGAAGTACTAAATATTCCAAAGTGGTGCTCCAAGGAGTGAAGATCTCGGGAATGAAGACCTCCTGTTAGGCTAAAAGTGTTTGCCTATCCATGCATATTGGTAGTTACACTTTAGTAGTTACTGAGATTATATATCAGTAGAAAAAAATATTTTTTAATGAATTTACCCATTCTTGTTGTTTTTGCTGGGTTTGGGATCAAATTCAAGCCTTGGGCATTCTAGGGAGGTGTTCTATCAATGAGCCATACCCCTAACTTCAATTTACATGTTTCTAACCACAATAGCTTCTAACTCCATTTGAGGAAAAGTAGTGCAGAAGTGTGCAGGACAGAATATCCTCAGTCTCAGGAGATATAGGGCACAGCATGAATATGTGGAGGGGAAGCCCTCTTCCCAAGGTCCTAGCTCCAGAAGCAGGTGTTAACAGGTGATTCTGAGCTTGGCTAACTACAGAGGAATGTTTAGGAACTTTTCCCTCCACCTTCTCTGAGACATTAACTTTGGAAGGGGAAAGCAGTGAGAATTCCCTTTGGCAATTTCCCACAATGAGCTGATTTCATTTTGGAAGCTGGTGATTAGCACTGTAAGCTCTGGGCTATTTCCTAGCCCTGCCGCCTCCAGAGAACCAGCTCTCTTTACTCTGTAGCCACTCCCCTCTGTACTTACTGACTCAGTGTCCCTGCAGGTAAGTAGTCCTATATGAGAACCTCCATGGCACCACAAAGTGACTTTGCCAGGAAGCTCCAGTGTGTCACACACTTAGCACACCGTCAACTGTGTGGTGAGAAAAATCCCATTTAGTGCTTTGAGAAGGAACCTTGAAGTGTGGGGGAAAGGATTCTCCATGGACCTCTTTTACCGGGGCACCTCTTTCCTCAGACTGTGTCAGGAAACTGAGATTTCCAAGGGCACACGACAGAATGGGCTAACCTCAACTCTTCTCCTCAGAATGGATCCTGCCAAGTAGAAGAAGGCTGGGTTAGAGAGGGAGAAAATGGGAGACTGCCTCGTTTCTGAGTTCTCTGCACAGGCCAGGTGATAAGATGAGCACCTGATATATTTTCTCATTTAATCCTCTTATTTATGAGGCACATCTTAATACCCACCTCCCCACTCCATATGTGGGGAAACTGAGGCTCAGAGGAGGTAGTCAACCTGCCAAGCGCAAGAACCTGCCAAGAACACCCAAGGCCAACTGAAAGCCTCAGCTGCTCCTACCGGGCTATCACCACCAGGAAGGGAATGACCATGAAGGGGAGTTGTGGCACCTCCCAGCATCTATACCACATCTCCAATCCCTTGACCCATCCTTGGAACTGTCAGTTCATCCCTTCCCGACAGGGCTGAGATAACATAAAAATAATAGAGAGGAGTTTTAATAATACATGCAAGGAGGTTGCTGTCGGCCCAGATCTACCTTAGCAGTGCTAACAGAAGTATTGAGCCAGAGCACAAGAAAATCTGAACACCCTGAGGATAACCAATAAATTGCTAAATAGGACACTGATCCCCACCACCTTAGGAGCCCTGGGCTCCTGCCTGCTCCTAAAACATTCAGTGCCTGCTCCACCTCCAGGCCTTTGCCCAGGTAGCTCCCTCAGACTCTAATGTCCTTCTTCCTCCTCTTTACTTGGCCAAATTTTGGGTTTGATTCCTGGCTTAGCTCAGAGGTCAGTTCCTGGGAGGAGCCTTCCTTGACCTCCTTACTACATGTTCTCAAGGATCCCAGGGCTCTTTGTTGACATTCCTTTTCAAATTTTGTATTTCATCACTAATAAGTGTTTGTGTTCCATCTGCCTTTCCAGCTAAGCTGTAAACTCAAAAGTGGGGTGAGGGACCTATCTGTTTACTCACCACTTTGTCCCTGGTACCTAGTTAATCCTCTGTAAACACGTGCTGATGTCTTTGCAGCAGCCTCCCTGACATGAACCAGGTGCCTTAGTCAAGTACTGGAGCTCATATATTGACTCATTTATTCTCCAAATGTGTGCTGGTCTCTGTACTAGGGATTAGAAGCCTAATGGTAAGCAAGACAGTAAGGTGCTGCTCCCAGAGAGCTGACATTCCAGTGGGAGGGCAGACCAAGGACAAAAAACTTAGGTACAAAGCAGGGAGTGGTGGTGCACGCTTGTAATCCCAGTATTCGGGAGGCTGAGACTGGAGGATCCCGGTTCGCAGCCAGCCTCAGCTACCTAGTGAGGCACTCCGCAACTTAGTGAGACTCGGTTTCAAAAAAAAGTAAAAAATAGGGCTGGGGGTATAGCTCGGAGGTAGAATGCCCCTGAGTTCAATCCCCAGTACCTCAAAAAACAAAACAAAACAAAACAACAACATAGGTACATAAAGTCAGGGAGAGGTAAAAGCTATGGTGACAAAGTAAAGCAGAAGAAGGAACAATAATGGGACAGTATGGCCAGGGAAGTTCTCTCCAGGAGACGGCAGTTGAGCAGAACTCTGCATGCACTGAAGGAGTGAACACCACAGGATATGGGGAAGAATGTTCTAGGCAGAGTTATATCCTACATGCAAATGCTTTAAGGTGGGATCCAGGAAAGGCCAGGAGACTCCTTGCCTGGAGGGCAGTGCAGGATGGAGACAGTGGCAGGAGGTGATGTCAGAGATAGCCTGGAGAGAAAGAATGTAATAGCAATAGCTGGCACTCCTAACACTCTTACTACATGCCACATGCTGTTCCAGGTGCCCTGTGAGCTACCATTATACCTATTCTGCAGCTGACTGCCCACTCAGTTATGTGAGTGGTAGAGTGAGGACTTGAGCCTAGGCGGTCTGATCCCAGAGGCCACACTCTTGCTATATCACCCTTTTATGTCCTGTACATAAGGTTGCAGATAAAATACAGAATGCCTAGATACATTTGAATTTCTGATAAACTGTAAGTGGTTTTTTAGTACAAATATATTCCAAATATTGTGTGGGCATTCTGTTTTTAATGCTGTTGTTATAGTGTGTGCGTGTGTGTGTGTGTGTGTGTGTGTGTGTGTGTGTGACAGAGAGAGAGAGAGAGAGAGAGAGAGAGAGAGAGAGAGAGATGCTACCTTTATGCCATAATTATTTTGGTTTCTATCTAATGCGGTGATAATATTCTAGAAGAGAAGTCAGCAAAATTTTTCTATAAAGGCCCAGATAGTAAATATTTTAGACTTTGCAAGCCACATATAGTCTTCATTGCATACTCTTGTTTTATTGCTGTCATTATTTTGTTTTCAGCAACCTTTTGAGAATGTAAAAATTATTCTTATCTCTCAGAGCTTACTAGCTAGCTTTTGACCTCTGATCCAAGAGGCTCAGAGTATTGGACGGATGTGATCTAACTCAATTCTTGTTTTTTTTTTTTCATCCAGGAAAACTCTCACACATTCTCAAGAGATAGTATTCACACCTTACTGCAGCATTATATAGGGAGCATGCAGGGGCTGGCTATGATTTTAGGTTCTACACTGGCCAAAGCAATAGTTGTCTGCTAGCCTTAAAACTAAATTACTTTAGCAAGATGGTTCAACTCTGGCTCCTGCACTGTTTAAGCCTTTTCTGAGGACCTCACTTGGCCTAGTTGTGTCTGGGATGGGGATTTGACCCCAGGGTTTCCATGTTCATGGAAAGTGTCAGAGATGAACAGGATTTACACCTTGTGAATTGAGTCTCCTTGGACTCCATTCTGCTTTCTATCTTTCTATGTGTTTGAATCCAGACCCTTAACACTCTCCTCAACTCCTTCCTCCCTCCCCAGACTCTGTTCTGGCTTTACTCATTACCCGATCTATTCATGGATAATATCCTTCCTAGATCCTTACTGTTTCTTTTTTTTTTTTTTTTTTTCCTACTTGAAAAGGCTTCAGCCAAAATGAATTCTCGTCTGTGACAGGGCCTCAAGTTTCTTGTTGTCTGGACACTGTGGATATGCCTTGCAGAGTGTGATGCAAAGCCTGTTCTCCTTTTGTTCTCACCATACCCAAAGGTTCCTTCATACATGAGAATCTCCCACAGCCTCTTTCTATGCTTGGCTGTCCTATAATTTGACTTCTCCAAGAATTAAAAGTCAAATCCACAGCTCTCCAATTCATACTTCACTTTGCACATAATAAAAGAATGAAAGAACAAGAATATTTGCTAAAAAAAAAAATGCTTAGAAAAAGAAATTCTCGCCTGATTTTCAGGTCTTCGATCCATCTTGAACTGACTCTTGTGCAGGGTGAGGAAGTAGGGTTTATTTCCATTTTTCTACGTATGATTAACCAGTTTTGCCAACACCATTTGTTGAAGAGGCCGTCTTTTTTTCCAGTGTATGTTTTTGGTTCCTTTGTCCAAATTCAATTTACTGTAAGTGTGTGAGTTTGTTTTTGAGTCTTCTATTCTGCTCAATTGGTCTATGTGTCTCTTTTTTGTGCCAATACCATGCTGTTTTTAATACTGTGGCTTTGTAGTATAGCTTGAAGTCAGGTATTGTGATGCCTCCTGCACGGTTCTTGTTGCTAAGAACTACTTTGGCTATTCTGGGCTTTTTGTTTTTCCAAATGAATTTAAGGACTGATTTTTCTATGTCTGTTAGGAGTGTCCTTGAATTTGTATATACATTGAATTTGTATATCGCTTTTGGGAGAATGGCCATTTTGATGATATTTATTCTGCCTGTCCAAGAGCATGGAAGGTCTTTCCACCTTCTAAGGTCTTCTTTGATTTCTTTTTTCAACTTTTTATAGTTTTCCTTATAGAGTTCTTTTACCTCCTTGGTTATATTTATTCCTAAGTATTTTATTTTTGGGGGTGCTATTGTAAGTGGAATTGTTTTCTGGATTTCTTTTTCAGTGGATTTATGGTTGGCATACAGGAAAGCTTCTGATTTTTTAAGATTGATTTTGTATCCAGACACTTTGTTGAATTTGTTGATCAGTTCTATAAGCTTTTTGGTTGACTTTGTTGGGTCTTCTAAGTGTAGTATTATATCATCTGCAAAAAGGGATGGTTTTAGTTCTTCTTTTCCTATTTTTATACCTTTGATTTCCTTCTCTTGCCTTATTGCTCTGGCAAGAGTCTCAAGTACTATATTGAGCAGAAATGGTGATAATGGTCATATCAAAGTCAATTACTAAACTGAACTTGAGAAGGAGATAGGGGGAGGGAATCGGGCAGGAATTGAGGAAAGGTTAAATGAGAGATGTGTGTCTTTACTAGCTGTACCTAACAAAGATGTATGATTACAGTGCACCAATAATAATAATAATAAAAGAAAAAGCAACTCATTTCCCAACCCTGTTCCCTTTCTCTGAGTTGGCTCCTTCTTGCTTGCCAGCTCACCTCTCTTCTGAACTTAACCAATATGAATGCAACTCTGCAAGATCCTCACACAAGGCCTTTTCCGTCATTATCATATCTTCCTGTTTCTTAAGAATATTCATCATCCCTCATCTAACTTAGGTTTTCTGTCATTTAGCTAACTTAGTGGGTGATTCAGCTAACTGTGTGATGTCTGGTATATAGCAAATGGTAAGTAATAATAAAAGAACCAAGCAATACTATTGACTGAGACCTCACTAGATATTTTGGAAGGTCTAGAGAAATCAAAGAGCCCTGGGTATGCATGGGTATCCATGTATGTGTGTGCGCACACACAGGCATTGTGGGGTCCAGAGGGAGGAATGTCACTTTGATTTAGTCTTCTAGGGACAGGATACAGTTCAGGAATCTTCCCCTTGACACATTCTCTGGGGAGTTTCCAATGTCTGGCTTTGACTGCTCTGGCTATTTAAAATCAGAAGCACTCTTTTGCTTTTTGGACAGGTTTCAAATTCATCATAAGAGAGATGTCCATAATTTCTCTCTCTTTTTCTACAACCCAGTCCTTTGGGTTGCACTATCTTGTGGAATTTGTGGCTGGAGAAACCCATTAGTGATAGTCGCCACGGTGAGCACATATGAATATTTATTTAACAACACTGCGGATTAATAAGTCACTGCTTCCAAAGTTGAAAGCCACTGTCACATTAATTCATTTGTGCACACAAGATGTCCGCTGCTCCTAAGGGTGCAAATAATAGCTTTGCCAATATGAAAGCAAAACATAATTACTCAACAATAAACACACTGTACACTGGTAACAGCTGCTATCAACAGCATGTTTGAAGCCAAAACAAAGGAAGTATTACAGGATTTTTTCTTAAATCCCTGCCTATCATTCTCATGGAGGTGAAATTTTTTGTTTGTTTCTGTCACAGCAAGTGTGACTAAGCTAAAAGTATTTTACTTAGCTACTGTTCTACTCCTGCTTTCAGGCCAGGTAAAGATGCTTGGCCTCATTCTGTCATTCATGAATTCTAAAGAAGAGCTATTTAGAAGGTCTTTGGGATAGGTCTGCTCATTGATCTTGTGAGGATTTTACTTTTTCTTCCTCCTTGATACTGGAGAATTGATCATTGCTTTGGTCTGTCCCTGAATTTTATATCAGTCTTCTAAATAAGCAGAAACCCACATAGAAATGGCTGATCACCAGTTATACTAAGAATCTTTTCTGATACCACTAATTGTGGGGAAGAAAGTGATAGTAAACACAGTCCATTTGGGAGATTTCCCAAAAATGTATGCTCATTTAGCCACAGGAACTACATCACAACCCAAGGAAAAATGCAAAGCAGACAAAATTGCCTCTCCTTTGAACAACTCCAATGCTTCCTTACACATATACACACCTCTTTCTTTGTGTTCAGCTTGTCTCTAGAGTCAGATTGACTGACATGGGTGGAAGTCCTGGTGCCAATATTGATTATCTGTGTGGCTTTAGGCAAGCTATATTACCCCCCAGGCCTCAGTTTCTTCAAGTGTAATATGGTGATTAATAATAGCACTTATATACTTGCTGGCAAAGGAGGAAGTTAGAAAATGCACGTTAAGTGGTTACAGCAAGTGCTAGATAAGTACAAGGATTATTTGTTTAGCTTAGCTTCTGTACTGCAGACCCTCACTTCCCCAGGATGTTCCAACATTTCAGCTTCAAAATGGACCTATCGGATTCCATAAAGCCCCAGTCTTTGCTAATTAGTGTGCCCAATGACTTATCCAGGTGAGTGCCAGCGGATTCACTGGTTACCTTATTCAAGTGGAAGATGCCTCTCCTGCAACAGGTACTACAGACATTATTATTGGGATTACTGCTAATTCTGTTTGCAGTGGAGGGGGTATTTGAGGCCCTGAATCCAACCATGGGTAAACCGTCCTCAACACACATCAACGTGCTCAGTCTCCATCCTGGACCTCTGAAGGAGCTTCTGGCTGTTTCCATGCCTATATCCATCCAGACCCTCATGGTGTTCCTGTCCCCTTCTCTTTTGCCCCATGTGCCTGCAGGTTTCCCAGGAAGCTCTGGGGAATCATCTCTACAGTTCTGCTTGTTGTGCTGGTCAAGGGACACCAGGCCCAACTTCCCAGAGAGAATTCACCCCCTCTCCTGTGAACCTTGTTGTTATGGTGTAGAATCCAGTAGTTGCAGGATTAGGATATTAGTAAGGAACCTCTTACTCACTAACAGACATGGGGCTTTCTTGCTCAAGAATTAAGAGACATCTAACATGGGAAGATATGTAATTATGAATGTTGAGAACCTATTTTCAGGCATTCTCAAATCTCCTAATTAGCCTATCAATGGGCTCTGAATCTTAGTGTTTAGGGATTTTGCCGTGGATCCCTCTACACCATCCAGGGAGATGGTCTGTAAGTTTGGGGTAGAAGCTCTGATCCCCTGGTTGCCTTCCAACCTATTCTTCTGGACTTGATGTTCTAATCTTTCCTGGGAGTTTCCATTGACAATGTCTCTGTTTTCATAATTGAGAAAAATGGGAAAAAAGATGAAAGGAACAAACATGACTCAGTCTCTTATGGGCTAGACCTAGATCCTTCTCCAGATTCATATCTCAGTGCTTTTCAAATATTGGATTCCACTTAGTGCAGTAGCAACATTGAGAGAAGACTCCAACCTCACCCAAAAAATGAAAGATGAAACCAAAGCTCCAGGGCCCATTAAATGTAGAAGAAACCAGCCAACACTGTCCATCATCTGATGTACACTGCTGCCTCAGGCAAGGGAACACAGAGGATGAGTGCTCCAATCTCAGGTTTCAGACCCCACCAGAGAGTGTGGAATCACCACAAAGAGTTCTCGAGTGCAAATAAAAGTATGAAAAAAGGAAGGTGAACCCTTAGTCCTTCTCCATCATCCAGCCTAGCATATCCTGCCAGCCTCTCATGACCACTAGGTCCCTCCATCTTATTTGGTCCTTTCTTATTTTCTTCAGTATGTTCTTGTGTATATACATATGTGTATATGTAAACTTAAATAGAAAGTATACAAACAATTTACATATGCATATGTATATATAAACTATTGGCATAATTTTATCATTTCTCTACCTATAATTCAGATAATATCTGGTTCCCTTTTACTTCTTAGAGATATAGACTTGGGTCCCACCACTGGCATAGCCCTTTGGGGTACACAGATCTCCCTATAATTTTTGCAAATTCCCAGAGACTATTTTGTTAAACCTGCTTTTGAAAGCATAATACATAGCTCTGATATAATCACATATAGAATCTACAGTACAATTTATTTGGAAATAAATCCTACACACTAAGTTTGAAAAAAATAAAAGAACCAAGAGATCCTCCTGATAATAGGCTCCATTTACAAATTTGGGAGGGAATAAAGTAGAGAGGAGAAGTAGGATGCTAAAGGCAGAGAGATGTGGGTTCTCAGTTTTTCCAACTACTTTGTGATATGGGGCATGATGCTTGGCCTTTCGAGCCCCCGCCCTCCTAAGTTAAATATCTGCAATAAGCTGTGATTCCTCTCTGCCTGGAGAAGCAGACATTCCTGGGGATTAGTGCTCTCCATTCTCAGCTGAACCTGAGGGCAGCATTACCAATGGGGGTACACTTTCCCTGGAGAAGTAAATCCTTTAAAAACATGAAGATAGAGCCAGCACCGGAAAGCAAAGCTAAATAGATCAGAAATGATTTCCAGCAGAATTTAAGCAAATACTAGGGAGCTGCTTTACCCTTCTGCTATCCTTCCATATCCACCCATCAGAGAGGCCACCAGGCTTGTCCTCTGGATCTACACAATTACAGGTAGAGGTAGAGCCACAGTCATGAAATGGCTTGCCCTCTGCAGATGAGAGTCACTCTCCTAGACAATGGCAGACTTCTGGGTGGAGTAAGCAATCTCTCCATTTGGGTTGCAGTGATGAGTCCAGAAAGTTTAGAAGGACTTTAAGCAGGAGACAAGGAGAATACAATGTATATTTAGTAGCTAATTTAGATGGTTCATTTAAAAATCAGAAAGCATTCACCTCTACTCAAAAATGGCCCATTCTAGGTTAAATTCTTAATTATTCTGGAAAATGCAAATGAGAAGCTATAAATACAGAGTTGGGGAATAATCACGGTCTGCACAGTGTAAATTCAAGTCAATCGGTAAAGGGGGAAAGAAAATCATTTGCCTTTGACATTAAATCCAGCTGTTCTTCAAAGTTGGTTTTCCCTAGCCGAGGATTTTGCATTAGCTATGACCAGACTGTCTCCAAAACCTTCTGAGTTTAGACAATACTTAATCTGAACATCTAATAGTTCATTCTTCTCTAACACCATTGAACACTTCCATTAAACCAAAGTTATTATTATCAACATTATGAGGCCTGTCAGAAGCAAGCCCATTGTTCAAACGAATTGACCTCCACTACAATTGACCTTAACATTGCTCAACTGTTTGACAGTCAATTATCTCATGATCTCCCTTCAAATGGGCCTCATTGCTGAAATAACTAATCCATTACGGAAGGAAGGTTATTTTAATAGCTGAGCAGAGAGTTGCTTTTTGCAGTCACCACAGGAGTATATATCGTGGAACAACTTGTAGCCTTCTGTCCATCTGACAAGAGAAAAGCATCATGCCAGACCCATGTTTCAGGAGAGAAGAGAAATAACAATAAAGAATTGGTTGGGACTCAGTTATGGCTGAGATTATGTCCGCCCTTAAAACGCAGTAGCCCTTGGAAACGTAGACATATCCCAGTGTGCCTCTGAACTATGGAACAGAAGAGAAAATAAGGATAAGGGAGGCTTAAGCAACTAGCTGAAGATGTCCCAGTTATTCAAGAGGGCTGAGGGACAGGTCTGACCCCCTCCTTAGCTCAGAGAACCTATGATAGTGCCTCTTTAGGGGAATGGTCTGACCAGGCCTGGTGGTACACACCTGTAATATTAGCACTTGGGAGGCTGAGACAGGAAGATCACAGGTTTGAGGCCAGCCTCATCAATTATCAAGACCCTGTTTCAACATAAAAGATAAAAATAGGGCTGGGGGGTGTAGATTGGCAGTAGAATGTCCCTGAGTTCAATCCCCAGTACCAAAACATTTAAAATAAAAAGAATGGTCCATGGAGTTGGATATTGGGTCTTTCATTAACACTTTCTGACTGTGTGGCATTGGTCAAGTTGTACATTTCTGCTAAACCTCAATTTCTTCATCTCTATAATGGAGGTAATAGTATTCATCATACAGTGTTTCTTTGAGGATCAGATGACACATAAGGTATAAACACAAGATGAGGCCTGACTAGGCACCCAAGTAGTATTATTAGTATCATAAATGCCAATATTCTCCTAGTCACTTTGAGAGTTAGCTTTTCTATCCAATATGTGACCCATGAGCATCTTTCTGCTTGGATGGACGTCCTGGCACTGAGAACCACAAGGATAGGGATTTTTCCCAGGCTGTGAATGAGGCCTAATAAAATAGGACAGTTAATAAAAATAATGAATGCCTCATAAATCAGGAAATTAAGTATTTCCCCATTAAGCCAGGCTCAGCCCCCATGTTTATAGGCTGTTGGAGACGCAGCTGCCTCTGGAGGAGCTTGGAGCACCTCTGCTACAGGGAAGCTAGTTGGCCCTGCCTGACAGGTCACAGGCTAGAGCAGGAGGACACAGAGCGTTGTCCTGTTATCTCTTGCACACCAGTTAGGTGGGTGCAATTTGTGACTCATCTTAGCCCCTCAAGATCTCTGAAACATTGACTCTTATCCCCTAACTCCAGGTCATTGGAAGGAAGTTTTGGTTCCTATTCTCACACAAATGTGGCTCAAGCCAGGGAGAGGTGGGTGCAAAGGAGAGAAGCAAAAAAGAGGAGAGAGAAAGAAACAGCATTCTTCGGTGCTTCATACCTATTCTCAGGTATTCTTCAAGGGCCTCTAGTATCACCTTTATTTTGCTCTCACAGTCACCTTGGGAGATGGAGATCACTAATTTCCAAGAAACAGGCAAGAAGCCCAGAGACATCCTGTGACCTCCTTGTAGTAACCCGTCACCAGAACCCAGATTTCCTTCAACCCTAATGCAATGTGGACTCCTTATTCTGGGTCAGTCCCTTAATGTCACCTGGACTTTGTTCAGGGGCCACAGCATTCACTCCAAGTGTACACAGGGTTAGACTGAGGCCTTGGGATAACAGTAAGGCTAGAAACGGAGCCAGATTCTCCAGGTGACTAGGGAGAAGGTAGATCCAGCTAGAGAAGTCACTGATACTCTGAATACCAAATGGGCTGGTGCTGTGCTGTACTCTGATTCTATAGGCTCCCAGGAACCTGCTGTGCTCATCTCTTCCCAATACCAAGTTTGGTGACCACACTTGTAGCTTGAAATTGGCCATGGTGGGAGTAATTACCCCAGAAATATCCGTGATCATGAATCAGAAAAAGTTTTCAACACTCAGAGCATCACTGAGGAAGCCTCATATTTTGTTCATTCATTCATCAAACATTCTTAAAGCACTCACTCTGAACTAGGCACTACGCAAGTTACCATGGACACGAAAAAAATAATAATAATGGATCCTGTCTTTTGTTCTGTCACTGGCTTAATCAGTCTCAGTATGATTAATACTGAGACTCCTCAGTATTAATCCTGAGGAGCAGTATTAATTTTGAGGAGCGGGGACTCCTCAAAGCAAAGACATTCAAGTCCAGTCGGTTTGCTTTTTGTCATTAGCTTCAATAATGATGAGGTTGCAAGAAGATTTGAAATTTCAGGATAGAATGAAGGTCATGATCAAATCTGTGGATGCTCCATTTTTATGAAGTTGGTTTCTGGTTGTCTGTGTGCTGGTTGTATAACAGTATTGCCCAAGTATCCATTCTCCATGGATTTCTCACCTGAAAATGACGGAAAGAGTTTGAAGTTTGTAGAGTAGTCTCTTTCAGGAACTTTATAGCAATTCCCACTTCTCCCTTGCTTCAGCAGTGCCCAATTCAGGCTTTCAAAAGCTATCATGGGGGCTGTTGGGAAAACCTCCTCATTGATCTCCCTGCTTCCTTCCCTCAGCATGATACATGCAGTAAAACTGGGATGCAACCAGACTAAGTGTTCTCATTTTTAAAATTAAAACAAATAGGAGGGGGAAAAAGGGAAGCTGACAAAGGAAACAGTTCAAATAATGCTATGCCCATATAGGAAGATGTCATTACCATCTCACTAATATGTACAGGAAGCGGTGTGTAGTAGGGAAAAACATACCAAATGCTATCTGTGTCTACTATATCACTTTGAACCTCACTATGATCTATAATTACAATGCACCAACAAAAGTATAAAAATTACCTTGGTAATGCATGTCAATTTTTAGAACTTGGAAAATACAGAAAAGCAAAAAAAAAAAAAATCACTTCTAATCTCACCACCCGGTGGTACCCAGCTTTTTCTCTGAATATTTATGTATATGCAGTGGCATGCTGGAAGATGTTTAATAAGTGGTTCTCTGTTTAAAAAAAAATAAACCCTGATTTGTACTATTTGCCAATTTCCATGATAAATACTTCCACTTGGCTGATTTCAAGCTATCAACATGATATCATTGAACATGGGCCTGGAAAGAAATTCTAACAAATTAGTTCTTGTGAGTTCATATGAGCAGGTTGCAGAACACCGCTGTAAAATACATACATAATTTTAAATGAAATGCGAAACTGATACATCTTGCTTTGTAACCCACTCTTTAAAGTCTTCTCATGTCAATGAATACACATCACTAATATAATTTTTAAATAGCTTTATAATGTTATTTTGTATCAATGCATAATTAACTCAAGAGTATCCGTATATCTAACTTCTGATTTTTGCTAACACCAACAATGCTGTGATGAACATAATTGTAGACAAATTGGTGGAGAAAAAAAGAATGATTCAACTTGAGAAATGTGGTCTTCATCTCCTTCTTAAGTACTTGGGCTTGATCCCTTGGGATAACCCACAAAGCCCAACTCCTTTGTAGAGTTGCAAAGTGTCCTTCAGGTTGCTTAGAATCTCTCAGTCCTGCAAGCCTGGCATTTAACCTTACGCAGCATGGCTCCATTCTCTCTCCTAGCCACTAGTAATCAATCACCCCATATTCTTCAGACAGATCATGTCTCACATATTTGAACCCTAGGTCTTATCTCTTCCCCGTCATCCCCTCCTTACTCTTTAAAACATGACAGGCCGTGAATGCTTTCCTGGGCCCCTCACACTGCACAGACATCATAGATGTGGCACCTACACACAAGTCCATGATCTATAGCTACATAGATCTATCTACTCACCAGGACCATAACCCATTAAGGATAGGTTAGGAACTGAGTCTCCCTCATTTTCGTAGCCTTAGCAACAAGCATCAGGCCTGGAGCAGGGCTGAGGCTTAATAAATGACTGTTGAATAAAAATGCTGTATATGCCTTTCCACCTGGCCTTCTCTGTAGCACTTACTTTCTAATCCAGAGCATGGAACTGTCCCTAACGGAACCCACGTCCCAGAAGAGGTGGAGATCTTTACTGCCAGAGTCTGAGTGGGGCTCCTAACTTGGAAGAGGCTCTGGAAGCCTTCTGGAAGATATTCTAGAAGCCACTGAGTGTCCTGCCTTCAGAGACTCTTCCTAGTCCCTCTGATGAGGGCAATCCAACCCAGCAAGGGCAGGGTTGATGTCCCTGAAACCAAAGACTCTTCTTGTAATAATGACATCAACGCAGTCTAGTTTTGACAATGTTCTACATGCACTAATAACAATGTTCTACATGCACAGCTAACATTTATTATGACCTACTCTGTACCAGACATTGTGCAGGAATTACAATTTTCACTTTCTACTTGATTCTCAGGGTAATTTGATGAAGTATTCACTAGTATAACCCATCTGACAGAGGCTAGGCAATAAGATAAGGTTTAGAGAAGTTGAACAACATGATAGAGCCCACACAACTTATAAATTGTTCTGCCTCCTAATACTTTGATGATGCTTACTTCAGTTCTTAAAAGGAAGAGCAGAGATAGATGTCAAGAGATGAGGGCTTGATAGAATAAATGGCAGTCAAGATCATGAAACTAGATAAGAAGACCAACCATCCCAGTCTGCCCAGGGCTGTTGTGATTTTAAAATAAAATGACCCATGTCCTAGGAAACTCATCAGTCCCAGGCAAACTAGGATGATTGGTCACCCAGAAGTCAAACCCAGGGTCTCTGACCCCTGGCACAGTCCTCTTTCCACCACCACAAATGGTACTTTCTCTCTTCCCAGAGGACCTAAAGATGAAGGCAATAGGATGCATGCATTCATTTTCTGGTCCTTAGTGAAACTGGAATCTTGGAGTCAGCGCTGAACATAAATCACTCAGGCTCTCAAGAAGAGACAGACCCCAGCTGGAACTGTTCTTCCTAGAACACTCCGGCAATGGAATGCCCAGTTTCTCCCCTGCCTCCTCCCCCCACTCAGCACACCTGGACTCCTGCCACTCATCTGTATAATGCGCCCAGCGCCATCTGTCCCTGCATCTCGTGTCCTGTCAACAGGGATGTCAAACAGGCAAGATGAAAGGACATAACTCCCAGGAACACTGTGCATCTTGTAGCCCCAGTCTAGGGGAAGTCGTGATGATTACTCATTAGGTAGCTACAAGGAAAGAAAAATAACTCGTTGCTGTCCGGCTGTCAGCTGGTGCCGGAAGCAGTCTTTGCTACATCTTGTCTTAGCAAGTATTCTGGGGAGGATCCTGGGACTTTCAAATTAAGGTGGATATAGCTGGAGTATCCCAAGAGGCTCCAAGGGAATTTTCATGGCTGAGAGATCTGAGGACAGCTGTGGCAATGTTTGTGGTTCTGCCAGCAGCCAGCGCGTCTGTCCTCTTCGTGAAAGCAGCAAAGAAAAGAATGAGCAGATTTAGCAAAGGGAGGCTGCGGGTCTGAAGTGCCTATGCTCTGCATCCAGGATCTGAGCCGCCTCAGATGCCCAGTAAGTGGGGGCCTAATAAATGGTAATTGAAGAACTTCAGGAAGAGCTGATGGCTTTTTGAGAAATAAACCTCCTCGTTCTGTTCAGGAAATCTACTTAGCATACTTTCTTGGTATAAAATGATAAGATATTGCAAAGGAAGATGGGTAGCTTTGATTACCTAAAAGTCTACTTATTTTTGTATGTCAGAAGATGTTGAAACAAAAGTAAAAATAGAAAACAATAAACTGGTGAGAGAGATACAACAAAAGTTCGATCACATTGATGTTCAGAGTTCTTAATAATAAATTAAAAATGACAAACCTCAAAATATTAAAAATGGGCAAATATTTAACAAAATAAGTTACCTAATATTTAAAAAAGATAAAAAGGAGGACAGTTTAACCAAATTTGAATGTTATTAAATTATATAGATATATTTACATATATATAAATATTTAATACAGCCCAGTATGGTTGGTGGTACACACTTGTAATCTCAGTACTTAGGAGGTTGAGATGAGGAGATCGCAGGTTTGAGGCCAACCTCAGCAACTTAGTGAGACCCTGTTTCAAAATAAAAAATAAAAAAGGGCTTGGATATAGCTTGGAAGTAGAATGCCCTTGGGTTTAATCTCCAGTCCCAGTAAGTAAGTAAGTAACTAAGTAAGTAAGTAAGTAAGTAAATAAAACAATGCTTAACACTGGTAGGATTATCAGTGACTTTCAGTTTTTCTTTATGCTTTTCATTTCTCAAATTTCCCACACTTAGCTTGTATGACTTTTATAATAAGAAAACAATCTTTTACATAAAAGAGTGCAAAGAGGAATATGGAAATTATTAGAGTCTCTTATCTTTCACCCTCACCCACCCCTATTTTTCCCACTGGTCTGTAGAAAGGGTTATCTTTTTACTTCTAGGCTGTCTTTTGTCCTCTCCTCTGTGTCTTTTTGCTAACAAGGAAAGAGCAAAGAAAGCTTGTCATTACAGCCATCCCTTCTTTCTTTAGCCATTGAGGCATCAACAATGGACTCCCTGTGGTTGGAGGGAGGAAAATAGCACCCAACCATTAGCTCCTTGAGGGCATGGCCCAGGCCCCTGTGTATGAGTCTCAGCATCAACACCAAACCCTGTACCAGATGGGGTGAGGAGGGAGGGGTGCTGGACTGGTCTTGGGGTAGTTGTACTTCAGCTAAGGGCAAGCCTTCCCTGTCAATCACTGAGGAAAATCAGATCTGTGGGATGCGAGTCTTCCTTCAGAGGAGCTCCGTCTTCAAAGGAGAGAGCAAACAGATTTACAATGAAGTATCACATATAATGACGAGTCTAATAACCAACTGATTTACTAGGTCTCAGAATGCTGCATCCTCCCCTGATAGCATGGAATCCTAGAAGCAGCCTTGTTTTCCAAGAAGAACCCCTGGAACAGATTAGGGGTTAACCATGCAAACTTCTAGAGTGTGAGAAAGAAGAAAAATTAAGCAAAGAAGGCTTGCTTGAAGTTTGCAGGAGATGCAGTTGGATCCATAAATTCCTCTTCATTCCAGTAGAAGAGAGGTTTGCTTACTCTCTAGAATGGGAGAAATAGAGATTCCTTGGTCCAGGAAACGCCAGGCACAGTTAGAGGAGGAAGGCAGAGTGTCAAACACAGGAAGAAGGAGGCGGTATTTGTACCTAAAAGCCAACACCTCCAACCTCCTTTCCTATTAGATTTTTAGAAATATGACCACCAGGTCTGCACCTCCAAGTGGGAGACTGGGATAGGTTTTCCAAGGAGATTTGAACAGTTCAAGAAGGAAGACCTAAAGATACTGATATCAAAATGGCCAGTCATGCCCTATGATGAAGCCCACAGAAGACAGGCCCCAGTGGTAAACCCAGAGCTTCTAAATGGCATTTTAGTGTCCTACTCTAATTCTCAGCAGAAACTAGAGCTCTCTGATATCTGAGGAAACTCTCTAACATGAAAGATGGAAATCAAATCAAATCAAACAGGATAGAAGCAACCTAATAGGAATTATGCAAGGAAAACATTTTATATTCAGAATATATTTAATATCCTGAGAGACATAAAAGAAGATATATTGCATTTATGAAAACAAGAGCTGGATAGTATAAAAATAACATTACGGTAGCAAAAGAGGAATGGTGGAATTAAAAATATTATAGTGCAAATGGGAAAAGTCAACAGAGGGTTATAAGATAAAGAGAGAAAATAGGCCCAGAAAGGTAAGAAAAATACATGACCAATTTAGGACACATACAACATACAAGGAAATGAGAGTTCCCAAAAGAGAACAACACACACACACACACACACACACACAGGAAATTAACCACAAAATAATTCAAGAAAACATCCCTAAACTGAAAGACTTTAATTTCCAGATTAAAATGATCCACATTGCAAGATAGATGAAGTAGACTTGAATCGAGGCACAGCGTCATGAAATTTTAAAACCCACAGGACAAAGACACTAAGAAGCTTCCAGGGCTGAGTGCAGCTCAAGGGTAAAGCACGTGCTTAGCAAGCACAAGACCCAAGGCTGGGGGTGGCAGTGGGGAGGAAATGCTTCCAGAGAAAAGTAAAACAGATCTCATTACAAAGATTGTAGAGCTGAATGGCTTTAAACTTCTCCAACAGTAATGCCAGAAGCCAGATAAAAAATGGAGGGATGACTTTAAAAATCTGAAGATAAATGACTCCCAACCTAGAATCCTATAACCAAACCAGCTACCAATTATTTCAGGAAGGTAAAGTAACAGCTTTGTTGGATAAACAAGCTCTCAGATGTTTTCTCTCCCTGCACTCTTTCTAGGGAAGCTGTCCGAGGATATGTTCTTCTAGTATCAGTGGGACACTGAAAGAGAGAAATATAACCCTAAACCAGATAAAAGTGATTCCTAGGATGAAGCCAAAGGGAGGGCCCAGGACCCCAGAAGGTAACCCATCCAGATTGAAGCAGTGCAGAGGGCCTCAGGAGAGACTGCTTAGAGAAGATGAGGCTGGCGAGGAAGTGGAAGCATCTAATACACAGAGACTTAGGCAATTGGCAGAGAGTTGGGGGCAGACACAATGATAAATTCAGAGGAAACTAAACTAATATAAAAGGATATAATGTAATCTAAATGTAAATATAAGACAAAACACACAGAAAACAAAACAAAACCCCTAGGGAAAATAAAAGATTGTGCTTGAAAGGAAAAGTAAAGGCTTAGCCATGAATCTCATTTGCAATGCCATATAATATAAACACTGAATATTGATTTGAGCAAAATTAAAATGTAATTCTCTTAGAAAAGAGGAGGGGAAAGAAAGGCATGTCTTGGCAAGTGTGGTAGGGAGCTGGGGGGTGGTGAAGCTTGAGAGAATCTATTCCTCACCTACTACAGAGGAAATCAATAGAATTGAGACCCCAAACCAAAGCATATAA
>PVLC010025940.1:0-23229 GCA_004027655.1 Graphiurus murinus | reverse complement strand
ATATGCCTTTCTCATAATAGGAATAAAGTAGGTAACTAGTATTATTATAATGCATCTGTTTCAATCATTTATTGTAGGATACCAACCTTTCTTACCTCAAGGCCAAGTGACTCAAAATCATTAATTTCTCATGATTTTCATGGGTAAGGAATTTGGAAGTGGCTTATGTGAGTGATTCTGGCTTGGTATCGCCCATGAAGTTTTGATCTGATGACTGAGGTCAGCTCAAAGATTCTTCACTCACATGGTTAATGCCCAGGGTATGAAGATTTGAACAGCAAAGAATCTCTTGTGTGGCCATGAAAGTTTATCGCTTAGATCATTTGCAGGAAAAAGGGCTGAGGTTCATTCCCAGATGTCACTCCTTTGGACCCACTCTCTGCCAAAGTCTCACTGCCCCTGGGTGGCTTCCAGTCAGTGACTAAGCACAGCAGGGATATTAGTGTCAGCCCATTACTTCCAATGCAAAATTCTTCCATTAGGAGAACTTCTTCAATTGGGACACATTTCTCAAGAACTACCCATCTCCTAGCCAAAATTTTCTCAGCACTCCTCCATGGTCTGCAACATTCCCTGTCTAATCTTCTCCCCTCTCCTTTCACAAGCACCAGATTAGCATCTTAGTTTAAAACCTCTCATCTCTTCTTGCTGCCCCCTACTCCACAGGAATTTTCCCCATAAACAACTTACAAGATGGACATGGTTCACATGCCGGGAATCCCAGTACTTGGGAGGCTGAGACAGGAGGATCTCCGGTTCGAGGCCACCCTGAGTCCCTCAGCAATTCAGTGATATCCTGTTTCAAAACAAAGAATAAAAAGGGCTAAGGGTGTAGATCAGAGGTAAAACATCCCTGGGTTCAATTCTCAGTACCATACAACACACAAAAAAATAATTTACATGTCTAATCCCCTCTGTAAACAGAGGACCCATACTAAGACAGCTAATACTAGAGGAAACAGTGACTATGAGGTTTAGGGAGGAGTTCAATCACGGCCCATCTGACAAGACAATCCCACCCTACAGGAGTATCTCTGAAATAAGGTACTACTTAATTTCTTAATAGATCACCAAAGGTGGACAGACCAGTGTTTATTTGTCCATTACTCAGACTTGCTTTTACAGTGTACAACTTTAAGAATCGGGTAATATCTATCATTGTGATAAAGAACAGGATTGTTTACTTCTTTCTATGAAAGTTATGGATTCTGAAAGCCTGGGGTTTCTCAGCAGCAGTGCAAACCCACTGTGTGTGACATCCATTCTTGTGAGGTCGCGTATTCCATGGTACTTGGAAGACAAGACACAGATATGCTGATGCTCATGTGGCTTCTGTGCCATGAGGAATATGTTATTTTGCTTCTGCCCTAGGAGTCTCATGTCTTCTGCCAGCATCTGTGACTCCTGGGGCAGAAACACTTCCAAATTCCTGGCCCAAGAAAATCATGAGAAATTAATGATTTTGAGCTACTAGGCCTTGAGGTAGGAAAGGTCAGTATCCTACAATAAATAACTGGAACAGATGCATTATAATAATACTAGTTACCTACTTTATTCATATTACAAGAAAGGCATATTGCCACATATATTTTCAAGTCTTCCAATAATCTTGTAAGATAAATATTTATCACTATTTATGGAAATTGAGCCATAGGGAGGTTATATAACTCTTTCAAGGTCTTAGATATTACCTGATTCTTTAAAGTTGTCCTCCACAAAAACAAGTCTGAGTAATGGCCAAATAAACATTGGTCTGCTCTTTGTTCTTGCCACACTCACCAAGAAGTTGTAGAAGGACAAGGAGCCCAAGGAGAATCTATCACACAGTACTCTGAGGTCCTGCAGGGCACATGTTACCAGTTCCTGGAGATCGCCAGGTCCTACTCTACTGTTCTCCGTACATTGGGGCTCCAACCTCTAAGCTCAGGCATCAGCCTGTGTTATCTTTTGTTTAGATAAAAAAAATCATACTTGCAACTGTATAGATCCCTCAGCCTGTTTCCTACCCTTAAAAATTTGGGAAAGTAATCCCAAGACCTACTTTCATTTTATATTTTCTCTCTCTTTTTGTTCAATTTGAGGGTTCCCTCACCATAAAACCTTACAAGCTGTAGGTTTCCTTTAAATCCCGAAGCGTTAAAAGCTTTGTGGATTTTCTATAAATCTTACTGAAGTTTATTTCTTTAGACAGAACTCTTAACCACAAATCTCTTCAATGCTTTGGGCTCCCTGTAGCAATGGGACAATACCCTTAAGAGTCGTAGAAGCCTTGTTGTTTAATTAAAAGGATCTATGAAGCACAATATTAGAATGGTTAGAGGACACTTTGTCTAAAAGTTTCTAATATCATTATATCTTACTCTTTCTAATTTGAAGAAAGGTTCTTATAACACAACCCTGGATTTTATCTTTGTGTTGAGGTTCTTTCTAAATTTGAGAACACTTTGTTGGCTAAAGAAAAAGAAGGAAACTTGTATTTCTTCCATTTTAAAATGGAGTAACATACTTTTTCCATCATAAAATGAAATAACTTACACTTTAGTACATCCCTCTCCATTTTGATTGTATTGAATAGTATCTTAAGTGCTATGTCTAAAAATGTTTTCAGTTAGATCAAAATATTTATTCATTTATTTTCTTTTTTTCATACTAATGCAGAGAACAGTTAGATTAAACTTCATCTCACTCTATAACTGGGGTCTTCTGTTCTCCAGTGTTCAGTAACATCTTCCTCACATTCTTTTTGCTTTCTCTGTCAGCCTCCTTGAAGACCTTAGCTTCCATCAGAATTCTTCCAAAGTCCTTTAGGCTTTTCCTGAAAGTTCTCCAAGGTTCTTCCAATGTCTACTGGCAATCTGTCTCCATTCTATTGTCACAAGTTTTAGTTTTCTGTTTTAGTAGATTCATACTTCCAGATACTAAGTTATACTCTATTAGTGCTGCAACATAACACATGATTCAAAAATTCAAAACAGCAAAAACTATTTTATTGTCTGCCATGGCTTCTTTGGGGTCAGGAATTCAGAGAGAGTTCATCTGGAGAGTTCTGTCTTGGATTATCTTATATAATTGTAATCAGACCTTCCAGAGTTGCAATACTGAAGCTGGAGCAGCTGTGGGTACATCTTATTCAGCCATGTGTATTATTCTGGGTTCTCTGGAGAAACAGAATCAATAGGATATTTACACATATACAGATGCTCCTTAACTGATGATAGGGTTATGTCCCAATAAGTCCATCCTAAGTTTAAAATATATTTTATACTTTTATTGGTGTATTATGGTCTCACATCATAATGTAGTTCATAGGGATGGTGACATACTTGCACACAGAACTTGGTGAGCTCCCTTCTCATCCGCCCTTTTCCTCTACAGGGTATTGAGATTAACATTGGTATTCTCACATATGTATATGATGTCAGCTACCCTGAGTGTGCTCAATCTCATCTGAAAATATATTTAATACATCTAACCTGCCAAACAGCACCTACTGAACACTGCAGCTTAGCCTAGGCTACCTTAAATGTGCTCAGAACACTACAATTTGGCAAAATCATCCAACGCAAAGTCTTTGTTATAATAAGGTATTGAATATCTCACAGAATTGAATACCCCTATCAGGAAAGTGCTTGCCACACACACACCATAGAGTACTTGCCGTTTTCCCTCAAAATGGTGTAGCTGATTGAAAGCTGCAGACACCTAACATTGCTGAGAACCTTAAGAAAGCATTGTACTGCATATTGATAGCCCAGGAAAAGATGAAAATTCAAAATTCTAAGTAAAGTTCTATGTAATATGTATGACTTTGGCGCCATAATAAAGTAAAAAGAAAACAGAAAGAAAGAAAAAGAAAAAAGCATAAGTCCAACCATTTTAAGTCAGAGACTGCCTGTATAGAAAAGTAAATTTATTTTGAGAATTGTCTCTTGCAATCACAAGGAAGTCCCAACAATGTGCTGTCAGCAAGCTGTAGACCCAGAAAGGCAACGAAGTAATTAAGTTCTTATCCCAAAGACCTGAGAACCAAGGGAGCAAATGATATAAGTTCCAGAATCCAAAGGCCCAAGAACCAGCAGCTCTGATGGTCAAGGGTAGGAGGAGATGGGTGCACCCACTTATGGAGGAGCTAATTCACCTGTCCTTTACCTTTCTGTCCTATCTTGGCCCTCAACAAATTGGATGATGCCAGCACACAGTCAAGGCAGACCTTCTTACTCACTCTGCTGATGCAAATGCTAATCCCTTCTGAAACCCTTTCATGGACATATCCAGCAATAGCTCACTGAAGTTGACACATAAAATTAATCATCTCCCCAGGAATTTCTCTTTATATACATTCTCAAGGGCATTTGCATGCTATCTCTACTTATAAACTACTTTGGGCTTCCTCATGGTATGGAAACCTCAGGACAGTCAAGGCTGTTTATGTGGCGGCTTGGAGTTGCAGAACTAATATTCCAATGAACAAGATGAAAATTGCATGGTCTTTTAAATGTAGCCTTAGAGGTCAAGCATTGTCATTTCTCCTATATTCCTCTGTTTGAAAGAAAATCATAAATGCACTCACATTCCTGAAGAAGAGAATTAGGCTCTAGTCCTAGTAAAAAGGTTCCAGAAACCCATGAGGGGTGAGGTATATTCTTGAAATCATCCTTGGAAAATAGAATCTGGCACAGCATCTATCTTTAGAGGGGCTCATTTACTGGACCAACAAGTAGAACAATTTAAAAATATAGACTAGTGCTAAATTTAAGGAAGATTATTTGAGGGTTACATGCGTGCAACTTACTCAAATAATGTTTGAAACTATCAAAACTGAAATAAAATTACTTTAAAGTAAAATAGAATTCATATAAGGTTTATTACTACTATAATGTGACATTCATTCACTTGAATCTTTGGAAGAAAAATGGTGGAATATAGCTAGCTAATAGGCAATTTTACCTATTATAAAGCCAATTTTGTCAATGCAAAGCCAGACTGAATTATATTTAGGATGTGAATAGTGTACCTCATAAGTGTTAATGTGGGGAAAATATTAAAAACTGCTGTTGTTACCAATGAAGAGCAATTGAAAACTTGAATTTCAATATTAATCCCTGATCCTATCCTTAGCCATGACCCCATGGAGGCTAAATATTACTTTATGATAAAATCTATAAGTCCATCCTAAATTTAAAATATATTTTTATTCTTTTATTGGTGTATTATGGTCTCACATCATAATTTATTTCATAGCAATGGTGACACACCATTAGTAGGCTTCCCTCCACCTTCCGGCTCCCTCCTCATCCCCCCTTTGACATTGGTATTCTCACATATGTACATGATATCGGCTACCCTGAGTGTACCCAATCTCATCTGAAAATATATTTAATACATCTAACCTGCCAAATAGCACCTCCATGAGCCTACCAATTTCTTTACCAAGAGAGGTTATCACAGACTTAACAATTTTCATCAACCCCTTTATTTACCCTTATTCACTTCATTTTTTATATATTTGACTTTATTAAATACTTTTATTTATTTTATTATATACTTTCATTATTTCAATATGCTTTGTAATCATATGTCATAATGAAGTTCAGGGTGACGGGAACATACATGCACACAGCACTTGTGTATGTCCCTCTGAATCCTACTCAACTTTCTCCTTCCCCATACATGTTACTGAGATCAGTGGTGATCATTTTGTATTGGTACATAGCATTATTTGAACTGTTTCTTTCATCAAGTCTCCCCTTATCCTTCCCTCAATGCTTCCACTATTTTACTGGAATCTCTCCTCAGTTATCTAAAGTATCTTTTGGTTCCCAGTTTTTTCCTAGCTTCCACATATGAGAGAAAATAGACGACCCTTCACTTATGAGATGAGCTAGTCTCAGCATAATGTTCTCTAATTCTGTCCATTTTCCTACAAATGACATAATGTTTTCTTCTTTATCATTTCATTTTTTTCAATAGATACTTTCAGCTCATTCTTTATTCTTTACAAGTTACTAAATAGTACCACCATTATCCAGTTACCCAGGCTAGACACTGTAGAGTTTTCTTCAACTTTTCCAACTCCTTACCTTCTGTCAATGTCTTACATGTTCTGTATCTAAGATGCCTCTTCAATGGACGTTATCCTAGTTCACATCCTTTCCTTGACATTTACCTTGCCCTCTTTCCTCTAGTTTCTGTCCTTTAGTCAATTTTCCATTTGCTTCCTTGAATTTTCTCCTCCTGGAATACATAAAGACATCTTCCCTTCACATGACACTAATATAATGAGAAAGCCTTCTTACAACATCTCAACTTTTTTCATCTGTGATTAAAAATATATATATATGAGCGCAAAATATCTCCAGGGCCAGATTCTGTTGTAAGGCTTAAAGATACTGTGCTTGTTATGAAATACAGTAACTACAGTTCCCCCATTTATTTTAAAGCACATCTATGTTAAAAATATTCATTTTAAGCCAGGCGTGGTGGCGCACGCTTGTAATCCCAGCATTTGGGAGGCTGAGACCGGAGGATCCGGGTTCATGGCCAGCCTCAGCTACTTAGTGAGGCACTCTGCAACTTAGTGAGACCCGGTTTCAAAATAAAGAATAAAAAATAGGGCTGGGGGTATAGCTCAGAGGTAGAATGCCCCTGAGTTCAATCCCCAGTACCGCAAAAAAAAAAATATATATATATATGAATATAAAATGAATATAATGAATATATATATATATATTCATTTTAGGTACAGCAGAATGCACAGAGGAAATTATGAAGCTGAATACCATGTTGATGATATGTGTAAACTTTCCCCTACTGAGAATCACTTGTACCAGTTTGTTTCTTTTGTTGTTTGTTTGTTTATGTGCTGGGGATTGAACCCAGGGCCATTCCACCTCTGAACTATACCTGCAGCCCTATTTTATTTTTTATTTGGACAAAAAATCTCATTAAGTTTCTGACGGCCTCACTAAGCTGTTGAGGCTGACTTTGAACTTGTAGTCCTCCTGTGTCGGTCTCCCAAGTACTGAGATTATAGGCATGCACCACTACCACACCTAGCCACCAGTTTTAAATAAAAATATTTTAAAAGAAATTTTATACTTATAAATCTAGTTTGGATATCATTTTAATATGGCATCATAGTCTTTGTTAATATTTATAGTCCTGTATACAAAGATTATCTCTGTTAGATAAGAGTTAATAAATAAATCTTAAAATATCTCTTGATAGTTTATGGATTTAGAAGTTCAGAGTGATTTTTAAAAATATTCTGACCCTTTGGATTTAAACCCGCCCTTCAGCCTTCAAAACAAACCTTTCACAATGTGTTTATTCCAGGCTAATTTATTATTTTAATAGTCATCAGACACCAATAAAAAAAATGCTGTTATCTGACCACAGTGAATTTTTCAAATTTTGTGGGTATATTCAAAGGACTTTTCACCCAAACACTCCAAATTTTTTTCATCTGTCTGCACTTTATTATACAATAGTACCCTCTTATGTGCAATTTTACTTTCCATGGTTTCAGTTACCTGTAGTCACACACAATCCAAAAATGCTGGAGAACATCATGTTGAGTGAGATTAGCCAGTCATGGAAACTGAAGGGTCATATGTTTTCTCTCATATGCAGAAGCTAGGGAGTAACTAGGATACAAGGGGAACTTTAGATAATGGAAGAGAATCCCCAGGAGACTGATGAAGGGGGTTGTGGAGAGGGGGAGGGCAAATTAATGAAGAAAACACTTCCATTGACATTCTGCACATCTGAGAAATTATCAGTGCCAATCTCAATAACACGTGTGGGGAAGGGGAGGCAGTGGGGATGAATCCAGGAGGAAGCTCACCAATGTATGCATGTATGCCCCTATCATTCTGAACTACATTATGTGAGAATACAATGTGCCAATAAAAGTTCACACACACACACACACACTTCTGAAAATTCCATAAATAAACCATTCATAAGTATTTAAATGCACATTCTTCTGAGTAGTGTGATGAAATCTCATACCCACCCACTCTATTCCACCCCAGACACGAATCATCCTTGTTCAAGCTCTCCTATTGTATATGCTACCCATCCATTTGCAGCCATCCCAGTTATCAGATTGACTTGCGGGATCGAGGTATTTACTTATTGGTGCAACCTGCAGTTTCAGGCACTCATGTTTTCTAAGACCAACAGTAAATTAGGATCAGCAACTATTCAAACAAGAGACTATTAAGGTCCCCTGCCAAGGCTTTGACAGCAAAAAAAAAGGGGATTTTTGAGAAGAAAACAAAGGAGTGAATACACTGATTCATCTAGCATGAAACACACCATCATAAAATGCAGCTAAAAGGAGAAAGAAATTTTCACAATATAATATATGACATAATATTCAATGTGCAAATATAGTGCCTAATTAAATTATATTTACATCTAATTTTTGTGTAGCATATAATATGCAAAACAAGGTATCATATAAAGCATACAATATAAACTTATCCTAAAATTATTTTAATAAACCACAGTTTGTTATTGAAGCTATGAGATTCAGAATCAGCAACATATCCAATATCAAATATCTAATAATTGATAGAGCCAGAACTGAAGTCAGACCTTCTAACAACATTTTTTTATGTTTCCTTCATCATACTACACTGTCACCAATATAAAGTATATACCAACAAATTAGGCAATAAAACTGGACAGATGTGGATATATTTTCTAAAGTAGTCAAGGTGTGACAGACAGTTGGGGCATTTCAGCATAAAGCAAGAAACAGCTTGGGCATCACAGGGCACTATGATTAAAGCACATGACTGATCCCTGACTGGGGAAACGTACTAGACCGCGATAATTGGTTTTTCCAGTTCTTCATCCAAAACTGAGTGAAATTCACCAGTGAGCACCAAGTGGTAAAGAGATAGATGCTTTTCAGATGGAAAAGCAGTCACTGAAGTAAACAGCTTATCCTATATGGCGGTCGCTTCTAATATACAGAACATTAGAGTTTGTAAGTAAAAAATGATCTAGGTTGACACCTATGCTACAAACTTGATCAAAAAGAACCCTGGAAGGCAACTAATGTCAAAGTGAAGAAGGTATGCTTTCATTTCTACTTCCTAAAGAAAACATCAGATATTAATGTACCATAAAAGACACTAAACAAAATTTCGAACAGCAAAAAAGCTGAAATTGTTTTGCAAAACATGACTTATTTCAATCCTATTTCAGTTAGAATGGTTTTATGGGTTATGTGATGAGCAGACAATGTAAGCAGAAGGATGGAAGGAAAGAAAGAAGGGGTGGGGGGAGGATCTCCTGACCTTTTGGATTTAACCCAACCTTAAAGTTCCAATAATCATAATGTAGAAAACTAATTTGTGAACTACACAAATAAAAATTAGAGAGCAAAGACAACATAGAGACAACACACTAACAATATAGGAAGCAGTAGGTGTAAGACTAGATATGGCAAATTATATAAATTGAGCAAAAAACAAATTAAAAAGAAAGAATTCTGACACTTACTTTCTAAAACTTTTCCATCAGGAAAATGTGATTTTTCTATTTTTTTTATGTAGGATTTCTAAATATTCTTCCCAACAAGAAATAAATTTAGCCTTTAAGAACCTGAAATATACCTGTAGGTATATACTTTATTTATTTTCACAGTGCTAGGGATTGAACTCAGGGAACATGATAGGCCAGCACTCTACCTCTGAGCCACACTCTTCCCCTTCAAGTCCTTTTTATTTTGAGGCAAACTTGATAAGCTGGCCAACAGGGCCTCCAACTTACTCTCTTCCTGCCTCAACTTTTGCAGTACCTGGGATTTCACACATGTGCCTTCACATGGAAATCATGTCACACCTCTGCTGAAAAAGACTCTGGGAGAAGGCAGCAAGGCAGGCAAGTTATACCTGGGCAGACAGCAGGATATATACCTCTGTGATATCTTGAAATGAGCCCCATGATAAGTCATGTTTCTAGAATAGAATCTCCCTGCTTTGGGCTGCTAAGAACTACTGACATTCAGTCATATAAAGCACTGGAAAATGTGAAAAAGAATGAGTCTAAATATGAAAATTTCCAGCCATCCCTCAGTTTCCAGGACTCTCACAGATAACAAACTCCATGGATGGACAAGTTCCTTATATAAAATGGCATAGCACTTGCATATAATCTATGAATATCCTCCTGTATACCTTTAAGACATCTCTAGATTACATATACTACATAATACAATGTAAATTCTCTGCAATTAGTGGCTAATCCATACTGTTTAGGAAATAATGAAGGGAAAATAAGTCTGTAAATGTTCACAAAATGTGCAAACTTAAAAATATATATATTTTTTACCTGTGGTTAGTGGACTCAGTGGATGATGGACCTGTGGATACAGAGGTCCTACTTATGTATTTTCATGTCACCTAGGATGTGGCTAAATGGAGCTGTCTGTCTTCCCATATCATTTTTCACATCTCAGAATATTCCATTATTTTTTGTGGTCAGAAAGTGGCTTTCGAAAATGGCATAAAACATGTAAACAGAAACTCACATACTTTTAAGTATGTGTTAAGTTGTACTGTCAGCTCTGTGAGACAGATATATTTGTCATGGTTGTTCATATGGTGGGTGGCGTTAACCACCACCATATGAGGTAAACTAATTAAGAGGAAAAAGAAGTTGACTAATTAAACTAGTCTTTAACAAACCATGTTTTATACAATCAAGTTATCCTATATTTATAGTGAATTTTCCAAAACTGGATATTTTCTCTGATAATTCTCTTTCTTGAAGTCATCCCTTCTCTTAAATTACCTTTTTGGTCATTAGTAGAACAACTCTTGGTCATCATGTAGCAAGGCAGAATAGTGTCTTGGTTGGTTCACAGAGTGAGCTTGTGGTAAGAACACCTTGGATCAAACAAAGACCTAAGCATCGCACTTTCTCCCTGCAATGTTAGCCTATACTTCTAGCTCATAGTTTCTTCCTTTTTCCATTTTGTTTTAATCCCTGAGAGATAGAAAATTATATCTGTCTCTTAGGGTTAGTCTAAAAATGAATGAAAAAAAAAAAAAAAACAAATGTGGAATGATTAGCATCTTGCCTGAAAGAAGTACTTAATAAAGGTTTATTATTTTTATTACTCTTCTTCACAAAGACTCTAGCTCTCAAAATATATTTGGCCTAAAATCCATCATCATTGCCATGTAGTAACTGAATATTTATCATACACTAAGCATTCTGTCACTTCTGCATGAAACAAATCTCTACACTTAAGACAGGTGTAATGATGCACTCATGTAGTGCCAGTACTTGAGAGGTTGAAACAGGAAGATTGCAGGTTCAAAACCAGCCTCAGCAATTTTGTGAAACTCAGCAACCTAGCAAAACCCTATTTCAGAATAAAAATAAAAAAGGGTTTGGGGTGTAGATTGGAGGTAGAGATCAATCCCCAGTACTACAAAAAAAAAAAAAAAAAAAAAAAAAACCTACTCTTAGATTGTTAGAGTCTAGATCCCTATCATTCCAGTGTCTTCTTAGTGTTTATACTTAAGAACAAAGCAAAAATGTTTTTTCCAAAAAATCAGCTGACCATCGCCGTGCATATAAATAACATACATTTACCTAGATTTTTTTTTTAAGAAAATATGTGTGCATAAAATAAAGCACCAAGAATTCCGTAAGTTCTTTTTGCCCCTTCTTGCTGATTTTCCTCTGACTGACAGGTATGGAACGAACAGCACAGATACTCCTCCCAGGATGTACGATGTGACCTAAGCCATAGAATTTCATGTTTGCTGCTTTGCCTGAGTTGATATTTGAGTTGTCTCTTTGAAGGAATAATTTAAAGGTGTTTAATATTTAACATGTTTCTGACAGGTCTCCTAGTCTAAGAATTTAAAGCTACAAGTTTTTTTCGTTGTCTTTCTTATTTTACTACACACATATTGAGTGCATGTTGACACATGACATCGAAGTGATAATTACTAATCAGTCACTTGACACAACATGCAACCAACCATAATACATTTCATCATCCAATTGTACATTGGTGGAAACAGTCTGTTCTCTTTCTCTTATTTTATTTTTCTATCCAGGTAAATACATACATTTCACTGACCAAAGAAAAACAGATCTATCCATTCAACCTCCTTAATCATCACTTGGTTTTCATTTTTTGAGTAATTATATGAAGAAGGAATGCACATATACAAGATATATCCTTAGGAGGAAAAGAAGTATAATGAGAATTCAAAACTGGAAAGTAAAACAATGAGTCCCACAGAAATTTCAAGGATGCCAGAATTTCAATCTGAAAGGATAAAACATCTATGTTAACAGGTCTTATGCAACCTTTCCTAAATTTGTTTGATCTGCAAGTTTACCAAGAATCATAGACACTCTCTGAATTGGTATGATTTTTAAATAAAGAAATTCATACAAATGTTTTCTGGCACTTAAAGCCCTAACAGATGGCACACCTATCTATATTCACATTAATGTGAGCTGATATATGCTTGTGGGAAATCAGTGCTATAAAGTACTGTACCCACAGGAGGCCTTCCAATATTGTAATGCTCACTTAGACTGATTTCTTTTATAAATAAAATATGGAATTCTACACTTTTTAGGGTGCAGCAACATCCTTTCCTTAAGCTAAGTTAATGACCTAAGCTTTCAAACTCAAAAAAATTATTTTACAAATTGATTGTAAATGTAAAATAGTTATGATAACAATGATAAGGATGATGTCTAAAATTGTGTGAAGATTCTCATTAGCAAAGAATACAACTAATATACCTCGAATATTTATTTTTCTCAACTATTTCTTTAAATTTTTTTCTACACTTTGCCATTCCATCATTAATCATCCACAAAAGGAAAATCTTTCCTAAAAAGCAGTTTGACATTTATGTTCATGTCTTTTCTTCTCCCTTAAGAAGTCAGGTCTGTTTACAGGCATCTCATTTAAGGAACATTCTGATGTGATGTGGATGGAATTAAGAATGAATGAAATTGATCTGATTTAATTTGATGTAACATAAGCCGAGTGGTTTATTATAGACAAATTCCCTCAACTGTGAGTTGTTTTCCACTAAAGGAAGTTTCATATATATCATTACATGAATGGGGAGATGTAAAAATTTGGCAGGCAAAGCCACCATAATATTAATTTTTCTTTTCCAAAAACAGGATTGCATATCCCTCCAATCAGGTGAGAATGCAGGAGTAATCACTCAAGTACAAGTTACAAAAATATTCCTAAATCTAGGAGAGGAGGTTAATCATCGATATCAGAGATTACATGGAGGACAAGAAGCCAAACTTTAAAAATACCAGTATCAATCTTTAATTCCCTAATCTACATATCAAAATATTTTCTATCATAAATACTGAACCATAATCTCCAAAATTTGTCATTTAAATTGTGGTAGAGATGAGAAGACTGAAAATGGTTACCAGCAAAGACATGGCTTTCCTAGTTCTCACACAGACTTAGACCAGTGAGTCATCACCTTGAATTCTTTTCAGGGCACATGAATACATTTATTTATTCCAGTAGCAAATTATGGGAATATAGCTGGTAAGAGTCTTGAGTCCATAAAATCAGCTCCAGATACCAGAAGAGACTATAGCTACTTGAAGTGAGAGCTGTGGACTCGTGTCATCCATAAGTACTTTAGAAATGAGAGCATGCTGGAAAGGGAAGAATAAGCTTTTAAAACCTTTGTAGCAACTCAATGTGGCTAGAACACTTTTACTCTGATTTACACAGGTGCCCATCCTCAACAGATTGTAAACTTAAAATAATGATAGAGATAATGTCAATGATGTCCAAAATTGGCGCCATAATATTAATGTAATTGGCACAATTTTGGACATCATTGCCATCAATGACTCATCAGTCGACTTATTTTGTGATGTTAAATGTTAATGTTGGTGTTTCAGTCAGTATTCCTGCTGCCGTGACCCAAACACTCAAGATGCACAACTTAGAGGTAGAAAATTTACTGTGGCAATGTAAGGTCCAATTAGCATGGCTTGCAATCTTGCTTCTCAAAATGTGACCCACAAAACAAAACATGGACATTACTTAGAAACTTGTTAATAATGGAAAATTTCATGCCTCGCCCCAGGCCTCCTGAGTCAGAATCTGTGTTTTAACATGACTCCCAGGGGATTCAGGTAAACATTAAATCTTGAGAAGATCTGGCATACAACCTTGACAATGCCCATCTTTGACCCTTTTTTTATTCCTAAGCCTCAGTTTATCAAATTTTATGACTTAAGTTACAGTTAGATAGGCCTGAGTTCCATGTGAACTTGCACACGGAGACTCATTCTGTTCATGTGCAAACAAGGATAATAATTCATTCCCTCAAGGTTGTTATGAGAAGTAAAAGCACTTGTATGTATACTTCTTGATATGCATAGGAAGTATCCAATAAATAAAAATTCTCCTCCCCTTCAGCACTTACATCACCATTAGCCACCATCTTCATTTATTCCCATATACCTTATCTCAGCCCCCATTTCCATCTTTTTATAGTCCTCATTCTAGTTTCCACATAGTGATACTTTCTTCCTCCTTTCCATGGTCAAATGGAGTTCCCCATATGGCTTAGTATGCTCTGTCATTCCCATCCTTCTTCAGATGGCATTTCAGAATGAGACCATTTCAGAATGCCACATATGCACATGTGTAGAATGGCTGCATGTCCAGGTCAATTGCCTCACAAAGATCTGCTTCATCTACATGCATTTGAGTTAATTTGCATGACTCCAGATAGAGCATGTACTCTCTAGTTGGCTGTAGACCTTTAATTGCCCTTTGTCTTACACTAATCACATTCACAGAAGTATGTTTCTTGTTACTCTCTGAAGGCCTTTGAGTTTGTGAATTTTTACCCTTCAATTCATTTAGCTTTCATTCTTATTTACTATTGAGGAATAAAAAGGTAACTAGTTTAACTACATGACTGACGACAGGCAGAGATCTCAGATTAGACATACTCTTGCCCCCAGATGACTACATTGGTATCTGATCCTCTGCTGCCCCCTAAGGGCCTCTGCTCACTCTGCCCACTGGCCTTGATTCATGGCTAGTCAAAAACGGTGAAGAATCCTTGTTCTGACATCCTTGTGCAGTATATGGAGTATATGCATGTATAATTGCAAAGTTTCAAATTATAAAGAATATCCCTACAGGGCATGTGGTATAGACCTCTAATCTCAGGACAGGAGGATCACAGGTTTGAGGCTAGCCTTAGCAACCTGACGAGACTCTCAGCAATCTAGCAAGTTCCTATTTCAAAACACAAAATAAAAAGTAAAAAGAGCTTGGAGTGTATTTCAGAGGTAAAATGCCCCTGGGTTCAATCCCCAGTGATACAAAAAAAAAAAAAAAAGAATATCTCAGAACCATAAATATACCTCTCACGTAAAAGTACACCTTCTGAGTGGTCCTTTCCATAGCACTAGTCTAATTTTCTTATAAATACATTGTTACTTGTCTATTTACCTCACTACTAAATGGAGAGCACTGTTAGAGCCACATAAACCACCTCTGGACTTGAAGGAAGGTCTTCAAGAAGGATGCCTCATTAGACTACCAAAGAGTAAGCAGAAAAGAGCTTGACTGAGAATATGCAACTGAGAAAAGCTTGAGTTTTTGAGGGAATGATAAAAGTTCAGCATGGCTAAAGATTAGAACATTGCACGTAGTGGTGGGGTAGAAGAAGAAAGTGGGAAAAGAAAAAAACTAGAAATGTGAGTGAGATCCAGACCATGAGACCATATTTCAAAGTTTATGCTGAGAACACTGAAGATTTGCTTCCAGGGTTTAAGCAAGAAGTACTATGATCAGATTAACATTTTTTGAAAAATCATCCAGCAATATAATTATAGACAACCAGGCAAGGGAGGATAATTTTCTGGACTAGGCAAATGGAAGTGAGGGTGGAGAGAAGTGGAGGACTTTGAGTGATTTTGGAGGTAGAATCAATTGACAACAAAGGGAAGAACCGAGTCAAAGACAAGCAGGTTTTTACTTCAGATTACTAGGTACATATCATAATAGAATTAACTGAGGTCTGTATCTCAGCACAAAAACAGAAGCCATAATAAAGAAAAACAATAAATTAAGAATTGATCTTGGTCAAAATTTAAAATGTCAGCTCTTTGAAAAACACTGATAAGGAAATGAAAAAGCAAGCCACAGGTAGGTAGAAAATGTTCACAATATTTATACCTGAAAAATAACTTGTTTCCAAGATATATAAAGAACTTCCACAATTCAGTGAGAAAATAAGGCCAATAAGAAAATGGATAAGGATTTGAACAGATACTTTACCAAAAATATACATACATATGTATATATTCAGATATATGTATATATAATAACACATGAAAATGTGCTTAGTATCTTGAGTCAATGGAGTAATGCAAATTAAAACCACAATAAAACAACATTATACCACCATTACAATGATAAATTTTAAAAATGGATAATACTGCCATGGAACAACTGGAAATCTTATATATTTCTAGAGGAAATGTAAAATCATATAGCCTCTTTAGATAACATTTTTGAAGTTTCTTATAGATTAATATATCTTCAACAATTTGCCTTCTAGGTATTCACCCTCCACCCCTAAAAAATGAAAATACATGCCCATTCAAAGAGCTATAAACAACCATTCAAAAAAAACTTTACTCAGAATGGCCAAACAACTCAAATGTCCAACAATAGGCGAATTGTGTTGTATTTATACACCGAAAGACTACTCATGAATGAAAAAGAATGAACTATTAAAACACAATTAAGTATATCTAAAAAGCACTTAACTAAACAAAAGTGTGCATGTTGTATGATTTCATTTAATACAGAACTCTAAAAATGACAAATCTATATAGTTACAGCAAATGGATCAGTGGTTCCCCGAGACCCTGGTAGAACCGATTGAGCAAGAAGGGACTTGAGGGAATCTTTGAAGGAGACAGAAATGTTTATCTTAATTGTGGTGAAGGTTTACAGAGGGATTTAAATTTCTTAAAACCTAGCCACAGACTCTTAAAATGCATTTTACTGTTTAAGCCAATGAAGTTTACTTAAAAGAAGAAAATAAATATTCGGTAATTTGAAAGATCATAATTGATAATCCATGAGTTCTACAGGATGAAGTTCATTGGCATACTAACCTCACTGGAGCCTTTTTTTAATTGAATTCTAATAGCAACTCACAAGGGCATGCTCTCAACAATACCTTGAAGGACAACAAAAATCAATTTTCAAATGCTTTGTTTAAATTAATGTGTGATACCAAGCATTAATGTTCTTCCATCTAAAAGAAAGTATTTATTGGTTCATTACAATCCTTTCAGAATATTCTCACCCAGTAAACCTTTATACGCATTTTATCTTTTATAATAAAGAGTGGAGTCAAATCATTACAGAAGTGAAGACAATAACAAATGAATGCAGCAGAATGAAAAAGAGGTTGAGCTAGTAATGATCAGCATAACACAATCTCTAAACAGCTGCTCTGTCCTTTCCAGAATCAGCCTCACACTTGGCTCCATCTTCTTGAGCTTTTCTCTTCTGGCCTTGGACCATCTGCCATGTGGCACATAAGCCATATTCTGAGACATCTATATTCAACTGTCACTTCTCAAACCCGTCTAGTATGGACTAATTCTAGACAAGGCCATGATGGCTTATTTTAACATTTTGTTTTCTTTAATTTCCTTTAAAACCTGAATACGCAAGGGAAACATTTAAAAATTTCAGTGACAAAACACTGCATAATTGTCTCTGGGAAGGTTTCCTTACCTTCTGTAAGCTTTTAGTAGCAATTCCATAAATTTTCAAGCCTTTCCAAAGAAGGAGAACACCATGTAATTTCCTCTAGTTGATAATGATTCTCTGGGAATTCAGCTAATTCAGAAGCTTCATAGCTTTTGAGCATCTGTAGGAGTTTTCTCTTTAGTTAAATTTCAATCTCTGTCTTGAATATAATATTTTAATTAGTTATGGCCATATTCACACGTAATTCTCCAAGTTTATAAATTTTACTTATCACTTATGGGAAATGGAAGCAAAATTCTCTTTCTTGATCTTTGAAGTAGCCAAAAGTATCCAGCTAATTTTGAAATCTATTTTCTCAATTGAGTAGAGGAACAAAACAAAAATGAAACCAGCTTGCTGAGCTAAATAGAAAAAGTTCAGAACTGAAATGAAGAGATAAGTTATCATCTGTGATACATTACATCCACAAGTTCACAGACAGCCCAGTAATTCTACACTTTAAACCTTTCTATTGAACTCCCACTGATACCTCATCCGAGGTGAAATGAGACATGCTGAGGCAGTGGTATCTTTATATATGACAATTCCTAGGAGTCTGTTTTGTTTATACCTTCTCAAAACATCCAGTTTGTATTTAGAGTGGTCAAAATACTAGATTTAAAAAATAAAATGAAAAGAGTTCTTACATATGATAAAAGCAATTCAGTTTAACTCAGAAATTAAAAAAAAAGTAGACTCCAGTGCAAATCACTGTTTACTCTTTTCCTTGACGGTAGTTTTTTTCCTCCTAGATAGAAAGCTCACTTTAACCCTCTGCACTAAATGCCGAGGTTTGAAAATACCAAAGGGCAGTATGCAGGAGGTTCTCAAAACATGAAAATTACCATCTTTCCTCAACTGTTTTTCACCCTTTCCCTTTCAATTTAGAGCACTGGCTTGTCCTCATGTCTAAGAATTAGTGGCTATAGTTGTCCTCAGGGATAAAGAGTTCTACTATAAAAATGATCACATAAGAGACAGCATGCTGGTGCTCACATCACTGGAAACCAGTCACAGATTTGATTTATTCACAGCTTCTGGCACACTAACCACTCACACAGCTAGTAAATAGAGCAGCTAGCCAAAGATCAAGACGGTTCACACATTACAGTGCTTCGCTTACCAAGAAAGCACCTATTATATTTGAAAGCACCTTTACACTAAAAACAAACATTGGGGAACCCACAGAGATACATATTTTAAATACACTTCTTCTGAAGATAAACACTATTTTCACTAAAGATCCAAACAGATTCATATTACTGCTAAACCTTTTGCAGAGCTGTGGTGGTGGTGAGAACTGGCATCCTCCTTCCATTATAAAAATAATTAAGGGTAGCACAGAATAGCTCTGTCACCCCCCAGTAGTTGTTATTTTGTTCCTTCTTCTCCTAAGAAATAGAAATAAGGATAATATTTTTCTTCATTAGAGGAAATAGAGCTGTATGAATATGTACTTTATATCATCCCCCCAAAATCTGTATGTAGGATCCCCTTATAAAATAAAAATCATCTCTATTTTAGTTTTTAATACTGCCACGCAAGCATTCACAGCCCTAACCTGCATACACAGTTTTCAGGGGACCTACAAAATCCAGAGCACACATTCAGTTTGGCTCAAATACATGCACAAACATATACTTGGCTGTGTTCACTCTTGAAAACAGGTATGAGAAGCATAAGTTATATTTACCTTTGAGCTCTTGACTCTGGCTCATCACAGACTGGTGACAAATGAGGCACAAAGGATTACTACCTTTGTTAACTGCCCACCATGAATACTAAATACTTAGAATGAAACTGTAGAATCCCTGACCTGGATATTAGCAAGAAAAACAAACCAATTAAGACTAAAAGAAGAAACAAAAACAATTGAATTGTAACCAAATTCTTTCTTTATTGGTTCCCTTCTTTCATTGTCCCATCTGGTGTGCCAAGAATGATATGGGGAGTCTTCTACTATTGGGTTCTTGTCCAGTGGGTTTTGACAAATGAAGTCCAGGGACTAATGAAGGATATAGACATAGGAAAGTTTATTTTAAATCAAGGAAAGATAGAAAACAAAAACAGCTCCCCCCACAGATGGGAAGGAGTTCCCAAAGGAGAGTTCACTGCTGAAGTTCTTGGGAGGTGAGCTTTTATACCTTCTTGTAGGCCCACATGGGCTTTTTTGTGGTTAGTCATAATTTGTTCTTGGGGAAGCAATGTCTTTTGGCTAGGTGAAACTCTTAATTTGAGTTGTTATCTCATGGGCTGGTGGGCTCTAATCTGATGTCACTTGTCTACTTGCCTCCCATCCTTGTTTACACAGGTTGTCCTCAGAAGGCACCCTACAGAAGGTGATACAGATGGCCTCTTTCAACCTTTTCTGTTCCCAGGTTCTCTGTCTTGCCTCACAACCAGCCTTGGCTAACTAATTCTCTCATTCATAGTAGACTTCTGGTGCCGCTGTCAGCACACAGGGCCACACTGAGATTGATGCTATACATTATCTTGGGTAAGGCTGTTTTCTGTGACAATGCATTTTAAAGAAGAGAGATTGCAAAAGAGCCCGATATTAGCTAAAATCAAATGATAAGTCTGATACATGAAGATACAGAGTATAGTTTTCTGTAGAAATGTGTATGGGCATGCTCATGGACATTGTGTATCTATTTTCCTAACCAATGACTAAAAGAATAGTAAATAAATAAACTCTTCAAAGAATAATTACAACTGATTGTTTCCTTTACTGGGTAAAAACAGGGAGCAAAACTCCAAAGTCACTGCCAATACTATAATTGTTGCATTTTGTTTTCTGCTGAAGATTTCCATTATTGCACAATGTCATTAAGTATGAAGCAAAAGGATTAAGAAGAACCAACCATGGTGGTGGGCACCTGTATCCCAATACTAAAGAGGCTGAGACAGGAGCATTGCAGGTTCAAAACCAGCCTCGACAACTTTGTGAGACCTTATTTCAAAATAAAATCAGGATGAGAGTGTAGCTCAGAGGTAGAATACCCCCGAGTTCAATCCCTGGTACCAGAAAAAAAAAAGTGACAGAAGATGAAAATCTTAATCCAGGACATGTATGTATGTATATACGTACATACATAGATATGTTTCTGTTATTTTTTGGTGCTGGGAATTGTACCCAGGGGCATTTTACCTCCAAACTAAATCCCCAACATTTTTTTTTGACACAGGGATTCTCTAAATTGTTGAGAGCCTGGATATATTGCTGAAAATGGCCTTGAACCTTCAATCCTCCTGTCTCAGCCTCCCAAATACTGGGAATACCGGCATGTGCCACCACACTTGACTTCAAGACATTATTACATGAACTTCAGTAAAGAAAAAGAACACTGTCTTAGTTTTCTGCTGCTATACCTATCTCCATTGCCTCCTCTGTGCTGTGGCAGGATCCCTAACAGATCACCCTTTTTTATTCCCTAGAAGACCGCTTTGGGTTCAATCTGACTTCCTCCATTCTGTTTACTCCAAACTTGCCAAGTCTTTCCAACTCCCCAAAGCCTTTAATCCACATTTGGAAAGAAGTGGCCTCTGACTCTATTGGTCCTCGCAGAGTCACAGCTTGCAAGAGAGGCACATCCATGTGCTTAGCTTCACTGAATCTGACATGAATTCAAGAGCACCCTGGCAGTGACATCCTAGGACAGGCAGGAAAACTATACCTCTATTCTCAGGTGCACAAAAAAAGAGGAGACCATCTGCCCCAAACAAGTTCTGCCAGCTATCTCTCCCTCTGTTTCCCATCAGCCCCACACAGCTGTGGTGGCACTAGACTGCGCACAGCTGCCTCTGTATGATTCACACCTACATGGCTCCTCTTGATCCCCTCTCACTTCCATGAGTGCCAAAGGCTTGAATCTCTCCTCCCCCTTTTATCTTGTATTAAAAGAAGTACAAGACTGTAAGCAGAGTCCCTTTTATCTTCCTGATTAGATCAGACACATACATAAACACATCTGTTTGGCTAGGGCACAAGCAAAGCCTTAAATAGTAGCCTTGCCTAAAAGACATCACTAAGATCTGCTGAAGAATTATTACAATTAAGACTTCTCATGACAGGGCAGCTTTCACACAGCTAATCAAACAGAAACAACACATGGAACAAGACATTTCACAAACCCACTTGCTTCCCTTTACATATATGAAAAATGCTGTAACTTAGAGGACCATAGAAAGCAAGCAATTGCATTAAACAGTCAAGTAAATTCATGTTCTTGAAACAAGGCACCATGGAAAAAATCACAGTCCTTTGAAATAACAATTCTCTCCAAAGCCGGCAAAATCCCTTTTTAAAAAATCTGCCTTAAAGAATTCAAGTGATTGTTATGAATCTCTCATATCTCAATTTTCTCTGTGTTTGTTCATAAAACTGAATGCCAGCAATATATATTTTTGTTTGTGAAAGTTATCTCTAAAATATTTTCTATTTTATCAGTCCAGAAGAGATTATTAACCATTTTCATAACTACATTTATTCAAAGGAAAATTCAATGACTTGCCTCTGTTTATTTCTGCTTTTAAAAAAGGTAGCTTAATAGAACCTTAGATAACACCAATGTAATTTGTATTTGTTTGACACAATTTGTTAATTTCCCAAACATTTTGAAAATTCTTTACCCCTACTTCTCTGTTTTCATGTCCAGGGCTAAAGGTAGTGTCATCTAGAACAGAAAGCCCATTTCTCCCTCCCCTGGCTGTGCCCAATTTTCAGCCAGCCTGGCATCCAGGCCAGGGGGAATCACTGATCCACAGCATTGCACTTTGTCATGACACAAGTTCTCTGTAGGCAGACAATCACAAAACACGACTGTGTACTCTTCCCATCTGCTAATCACCTTTCTAAACAGCACAATCCCTGACATGCAGACAAAAAAGCAAGATTCCCCAGCCAGCCTCCCTAGACCAGCTCACACCATCAGTCCACTGTGTGAGGCTGAGTCATGCCACTTGTTTACTTTCTCTATGGCATCACACCCTCCAAACGGTGCACATGCTGTTCCATGACTGCTAAGGCCTACCCCCTTAACCATCTGGCAAATCCACAGTCCTGAGGCCCAAGCATCTTCCCCGGGTAAGGCTTTGCTGATGCCAAATAGAATTTTTTAGTATACTTTTATTGGTGCATTTTAACTAGCTTCACTAATGTACACATGAATGTTTGCCTTCCCTTTCAGTGCAACCAACAGATTCTATACTCATTTCCTTCTTTTAAAGTCCTGATTGCACTGAACTACGGTGATTTGTTTGCATGCTCATTCTTCTCCCCTCCCTTTGCCTATAGATTTATTGCTCTGATCTCTTATGGATTATGTTTGAAATGTGTCCCAAAAGACTTATGTGTTGAAAACATGTCCCCAATGCAACTTTAT
>PVLC010025939.1:0-23126 GCA_004027655.1 Graphiurus murinus | reverse complement strand
AGCCGGGCGTGGTGGCGCACGCTTGTAATCCCAGCATTCGGGAGGCTGAGACCAGAGGATCCGGGTTCGCGGCCAGCCTCAGCTACCTAGTGAGGCACTCCGCAACTTAGTGAGACTCGGTTTCAAATAAAGAATAAAAAAATAGGGCTGGGGGTGTAGCTCGGAGGTAGAATGCCCCTGAGTTCAATCCTCAGTACCGCAAAAAAAAAAAAAAAAAAAGAGAATGTCAACCTTGTGTTAAATGCTGGAAAATAACAGCAGGTAAGGCGAAAAAGTTACATTGATCTAAGGTCTCTGGCTAGCTTTACATATTGTTAACTCATATGCGCATGATAACATTTCTAGTGTAATTCCTGAAAGAATAGAAATAGAATTTATAACTTTCAGAATAACAGATGGAAAATAGAATGAGAGTAAAAAGCTGAATATATGAGAAAGAAGGCGGAAAAAAACCAGAAAAAGTTGGGTAAGTAGAAAGTACAAATTAAGATAGTACTAGCAAACCTACATTAGTTCAGTAATTAAAATAAATGTAAACCAGGCGTGGTGGCCCACGCTTGTAATCCCAGCATTTGGGAGGCTGAGACTAGAGGATCTGGGTTCACGGCCAGCCTCAGCTACCTAGTGAGGCCCCCTGCAACTTAGGGAGACCCTGTTTCAAAAGAAAGAATAAAAAATAGGGCTGGGGGTATAGCTCAGAGGTAGAATGCCCCTGAGTTCAATCCCCAGTACCACACACACACACAAAAAAATGTAAACAGACTAAATAAGTTAAAAAGCTAAGTTTGTCAGACTAGAATTTTAAGCAATCCAACCAGAAGCATTTACAAGAAACACACCTAGTATATGGGTAAAGGAAGGTTGAATGTAGAAGGATAAAAAAGTGATACACAAACTGGGTGTGGTGGTGCACACCTATAATCCAAGTACTTGGGAAGTTGAGACAAGAGAATTGCAGGTTTGAGGTCAGCCTCAGCAATTTAGTGTGACCCTCAACAAAAAATAAAAAAATAAAAAAAGACCTGGGAGGTAGCTCAGTGGTAGAACACCCAGTGGGTTCAATCCTCGGCAACGTTCACATGTGTGTGTGCGCGCACACACACACACACACACACACACACACACACAAGTGATACATAAATGCTAACCAGAGACTATTGGAGAAATTGCACTAATATCAGTTAAACTAGACCTTATGGCAAATGGGATTACTGGAGTCAAGGAGATTATAAAAGATTTCACTTAGCCAGGCATGGTGGTGCAAACCTGTAATTCCAGTACTTGGGAGGCTGAGACAGGAGGATATCAGGTTTGAGGACAGCCTCAGCAACGTAGTGAGATTTTTCAACAACCTAGCAAGACTCTGTTTCAAAACAAAAGAATAGCACTGGAGGTGTAGCTTGGAGGTAGAACACTCCTGGTTCAATCCCCTGTACCAAAAAATAACAAATAAGATAGAGTTGGGGGTGTAGCTTGGAGGTAAAATGTCCCTAGGTTCAATTCCTAGCATAAATAAATAAATAAATAAATAAATAAATAAATAAATAAATAAATAAATAAATATGATCCAGGCGTGGTCGCGCATGCTTGCAATCCCAGTACTTGGGAGGCTGAGACCGGAGGATCCGGGTTTGCGGCCAGCCTCAGCAACTTAATGAGATCCTCCGCAACTTAGTGAGACCCTGTTTCTTTTTTTTTTTTGCGGTACTGGGGATTGAACTCAGGGTCATTCTACCTCCGAGCTGTATCCCCAGCCCTATTTTTTATTCTTTATTTTGAAACAGGGTCTCACTAAGTTGTGGAGTGCCTCACTAGGTAGCTGAGGCTGGCCGAGAACCCGGATCCTCTGGTCTCAGCTTCCCAAATGCTGGGATTACAAGCGTGTGCCACCATGCCTGGCTGAGACCCTGTTTCAAAATAAAGACTAAAAAATAGGACTGGGGGTGTAGCTCGGAAGTAGAATGCCCCTGGGTTCAAACTTCGGTACCGCAAAAAAAGAAAAAGAAAGATTTCATTCAACAGGAAGATCTAAGAATTCTAGAAATCATGTGCATACACACCTGGATAATGTAGCTGTAAAACACAGAAAGCAAACGACACAGTTGGGAGGAGAACTTGATGAGAATCTCATCATGGAGACTTCAGTATCGCTCTTGATATATGAGAGAATTAAACAAGAAAAGAATAAAACAGGATAAAGGTGAGGTGAGCAGCGCACCCGGCCAGCTGGACCTAATGGGCCTACTGTGCGTGTGCGTGCTTGTGCGTGTGTGACCGAGTGAGTGAGAGGCACGGGGACGCCCTGTGCGCTTTCACAGGCCTTACAGAACATTGATTAAGGGACCATCTACTTTGCTATAAAGCAAATCTTAATGAGTTTCCCAAATTGGAAGTAGACAGACCACACTGCTTGACTACATTCAGTTAGGTTAAAAACCAGTTAAAAAAAAAAGAGAGAGATAAATACAAGCCCAAAGCTCCAAGCATTCGGAAATTGAGCGGTGGCCTTCGAAAGAACTCTTGGGTCAGATAAGCAAACATGACGGGCATTTGAAAATTATTAGAAGTAAAAAATAGTGAAAGCACCATGGATCAAAACGGATAGAAGGCAGGGAAAACATTACCACAGGAAAAATTTATGGCCTTCAATGTTTATATCATAAAATAAGAGGCTAAAAATTAAAGGCCTAAACATTCCACTTGGACACAACCCTAAGAAAGCAGAGGAAGGAAATTATAAAGATAAGGGTGAAATTAATGAGATAGAAAACAAAAATGTAATGGAAAGGATCCACAAGACAAACAGTGGTCATTTAAAAAGACATTAAACGGACCCGCGAGTCTGGGAAGTTAGCCACCGCCGCCGGCCTTTGCCTTGCTCGCATGTGGGCGGCAGGAGGCGGCCCCTAGCCCTCCTCTCCGTGCAGGTCGGGGTTATCTGCAGTAACTGTCCTCCCCGGGAATCCTGGTGAAGGGACCCTGAGAAGTTCACCCCCTTGCTGGGGTGGAGCCCGGGCCTCCTGCAGGCTGCGCGGTGGTCTCTGGGTGTGCCCGGCCTCTGGCTCTTGGCCAGGCAGTGAGCTCTCCGCACAGGGTTTGGTCAGAGCACCTCCAGGCGTCTGCAGTGGGTGGGCAGGGTTGGCCTCAGCCTCTGGGGTGCACAGGGCAAGAGGCCCGGGTGGATGCGGGACGGGTCCCTGCGTGGACCAGCTGCGCCCTGCTGGGAGAGCTGTCGTGCCTAGTCCAGGGGCGTGCCTAGAACCTGCTGCAGCAGGAGGCTCAGACCCCGCAGCCCCGCAGCCCCTGGCTCTGTCCACAGACCCAGATCTGCCAAAACAGCACCCTGCGGGGGAGGCTCCGGCCTCGGGGGAGGCCGGCCTGCTGCACCCGCTGAGCCCGTACTGCCCTGCCAGAGAAGCCCCAGCCTCTGTAGCGGCTCGAGAGGAGGGCGGTGGGGACCCTGTGAGGAGGTATGGGTGGGAGTCCAGGGCACAGCTACTCACGCTCTCAGTCCCTTCGGGCGAATGCGCACTCCTCGGGGCCTCTGCCGAGCCAGCGCCGAGGAAGACGCCCTGCCGGGTGCTTCCCAGGCAGTGTCTGCACCGGCAGCAGCACCACCTCACTGGGCTCAGCCCAGCCAGGCGCCCTTTGGGCCCTGGTGACCTGCAGCCAGGCCAGCAGAAATTTGGCTGGGGAGAAAGGCTGGGGAAAGTCCTGCGCTGCCTGTGTTCTGGTGGAAGACCCCCCCACCCCTGGGTATTCTGTGCAGGGGTCAGAGCCCCTGGCCACCCACCCTGACAAGTGTGAACCAGCAGGTCCACACTGCCTGAGTCTGCTTCTCCACCTGGGTCAGGTCAGGGTGGGGGGCGCTGTAGGATTCCACCATTCCCTAACTTGTGGGTCAGGCTGTCAGTATGTGGAAGCCAGACTCCAGGGCTCACTCAGCGCTCCCCGGGGGGCCAGCACAGGAGTGGCGCCCCTCCCTCTGGGCTGGGCAGGCCCAGGAGCTCCGCTCGCCGGCCTCTGCTTTGCGATGGAGGGGTCTGAGAGGGGCCAAGACACCAGTGAGGGTGGGGAAGGCAGCCTGAGGCCTGCCCTCCTGGTGGCTGGACGGTTTGGGCAGGTCCACCAGGACCACATGGTCTCCTCGGCCGCCTACATGAGGGACGCCTGGGGCTGGCGTCTACCCAACCACCCCCATGCCAACCAGACAGATGGGCAGCGGGATGGGTGGGGGCAAAGTTGATTCACAGGGGCACTGCCCGAGACGGCTGACCAGCTCTGGAGCCTGGGCTCTGGGGAGATGTGGCCTCCACAGGCCACACCAGAGGAGGAGGCTGGCCGCTGGCTGTGGATGGTGTGCATCCTGCATCTCGGGCCCCGGTGAATGCCAGCACCCAGGCAGCCCCTGTCCAGCAACCTCCGTGTGTCTGCCCCTGCTCTGAGCACAAGTTATTCTCGCACGGCTCTGGGGCACCCCAGGGGTGGGACCGAGGCTGGAGTGCGGTATGTACAGCGTGGAGGGGCACAGAGGCCTTGCCCGCCCCGGCAACCCTGCCTCACTAAGGCCTCCAGAGAGCAGCATGCTGGGCAGCCGGCCCAGGTGTCCACCCGCAGGAGCCTGGGCTCATGCCTGGCCGGGTCCTCCCACGAGGCCAGCAGGCGGAGGCTCTCCCTGGCAAGGGGTAATCGTCCTTCATGCTCTCCTGTGGCTCCTCCAGCATCAAACTAGCTTCAGCTGCCCTGGGAGGGACGGAGTGGAGGCACCTGGCCGGGCCCCGCCCCCTACGCGGGTCTGACCAGGCCAACCTGGGGGGGGGGTAGGGAGCCGGGTTGTCCCCCGGGCTCCTCCCTCGCATCTGCTCAGGCCCACCCCCCACAGGCCCTGGCAACTGTCTACCCTCCCAGGCTGCAGGACACAGATCCTGAGCCCCTGGCGTTTCCAGCATGGCTGCGGATCTGGCCGAAGGGCTCTGGACTGGCAGCTGGCTCTGCAACTCGTGGAGTCGCTGTCCCCAGGGGGCTGGCCTGGGCGGGACCCAGTCCTGAGCGGGTGCTCACCTCCCGGCTGGCCGAGACAGCCACTGTGGCTGGCAGTGCTCCTTGGGCAGTCGGGGGCACGCCAGGCAGCCGGTGGGGTCAGCGATGAGGGCACTGGGTGTGTGGGGTGCCGCCGGCTTTGCCCAGGGGATGCCCACAGTCCCAGCGTGGGCTCTGGCTTGGCTGCGTCTCCAAGAGCAGGGGCTCCGGCTGGTGAAGGCTGGGTGCAACCCGGCTGCCACCCTGAGTGCCTGTAGCCGGGCCCCAGCCTGGGCCTGCCCCTTTCCACCCCCAACCCCACGCCGTCATTTGCTGGGAATCCATCCACAGTGCCTCTCCTGGTCACCTTCCTGGAGCTGAGATGGCAACAATTTTCTTTCTTTCTTTGGTACTGGGGATTGAGATTGAACCTGGAGTATCCTAACTCTGAGCTACACCCCAGCCCTTTTTATTTTTTATATTTATGTATGTATGTATTTTCGGTGCTGGGGATTGATCTCAGGGGCAGTCTACCTCTGAGCTACACCCCCAGCCCTATTTTTTATTCTTTATTTTGAAACAGGGTCTCACTAAGTTGCAGAAGGCCTCACTAAGTAGCTGAGGCTGGCCACAAACCCCAACCCTCTGGTCTTAGCCTCCCAAGTGCTGGGATTACAAGTGTGCACCACCATGCCCAGCTTTTTTTTTTTTTTTTTAATAAATTTCCTTTGTGGAAATGGGGATTGAACGCAGGGGCTGTCTACCTTCGAGCTACACCCCCAGCCCTTTTCAGTTTGAAACGGGGTCTTGCTAAGTTACCGCCCGCTGGCCTTGCACCTTCGATCCTCCTATCTCAGCCTCCCGAGTGCTGTAATTACAGGCTTGGACCACCTTGCCCATTTTTCTAGAACATTGTTCTGGCTCTGCTCCTCCTCCCTCTGCTCTGGCCCTGTGGAACCCGTCCCAGGCTGTCCTCCTCCTCTTCTCCGCACTTGGGTAGGCTCAGAGTCCAGCAGCCAGATTCACAGCCAGGCTGGACGTGGCCAGGAGGGGCCAGAGGTTCCCAGGCAGCCCTTGATGCCAAGAGCAGATGGCGGGGCAGCCCTGGGGTCGCCCTGAAGCCGAGTCCTCAGGAGGCTGGACTCTCCCACCCAGCGTCCAGCGCCTCGGGCAGGAGCAGAGGGCTCGTGCTCCCCGCAGGACACCCGCAGGAGTTGGGGCAAGGCCGAACTGGGGTCCCACGGGGACCCCCGGGCCCCATAGTCTCCGTGCTCCCTGAGAAGCCCTGCTGGCCCCGAGGGCCACTGCCCAGGTGGCTCCAGTGCCCCCGGCAGCCCGAGGCGTCCGCTTCCCCCTGGCCGCGGGTTCCCACGTGGGTGACAATGTGCGGAAGCTCCTCCACATTCTTCAGGATGTCCGCTGCCCTTCCGGCCCGCTCGGCCTTGGCACTCGGGGGAGGGGGGGTTGGCCGGCCTTCCGGGCCTCGCCCTGGGGCTGTGCACTCCTGCTGGTGACTCACCGTCCCCATGACCCTGCATGCAGTGCTGCCCGGCTGGTGCCCTCTCCCTGGGAGGGGGCTGCCCTGTTCCACCCACTAGCCACGCTGGGCTCAAGGACCCTGCCACCCTCCCGGCCTCCGCACCCAGGGCCTGAGGACGGCTCTGTGCCCGGGACAGAACCCAGGGTGCCTGTCTCCTGCTCAGCCCCGTGCTGGCTTGGCCCGCTGGTGCTGTGCGCACACACACTCACACATGTGCCTGCCCACCCCTAACACCCTGCACGGGGTCACGTCGTCGGGGGCCTCCTTGCTTCAGCCCTCTGTGGGCTTGTCATGAGGAGGAGCCTACTCCTCTCCCTGAGACCCACAGGGGCTCCGCCAGCCCTTGTGAGCAGCAGGAAGGCTCTCTGGACCCACGGAAGCCCCAGGTGTGCACACGTGCGCCTTCATGGGGCGCCGCCGCCCCCGGGCTCCGCTCAGCCTCGCTGGGATCACACGGGGCTTCCCGAGGCTCCAGGGCACGCGGACAGGGCGGCTTCCACTCACTGCGCATGCTCGGCTGCTTCCCCGGGACAGGCTTCTGCAGAAGCAAATAGGACATGGACGCCGTTTCTAGAGGCAGCACCAGACGCTCAGGAGGGGCCTGGCCCAGCGCCCTCCCTCTCCAGGGGCCTGCGTTGGGCCTCTCTGCAGGACATATCCTTGGCACTGTGGCCCCCTCATCTGGTCCATCATGGCAAGAGGGCAGCGTTGGAGCCCGGTGGTCTAGCTGCTTGGTGTGGCTGGTCAGAGCTCAGCACATCCAGAGGGGCTCTGGCCTCCAGGTCTGACCAGGCAGAGGGGGGCTGCTCCCAGCTGGGCAGGTAGACAGAGCTCTGCCTGGGTGTAGGTGAGACCAGCCCCTGCACAGGCTGGCCAGCCCAGCACCTGATATGGCGGCCACCATGCTGGCCAGGGCTGGCCTGGCCTCCAGTGGGTGCTCAGAGACTCTCTGAGGCCAGAGGTGGGGTGTGGTCAGCCGCTGGGGACCCGCCACCTTCCATGTTTGTGGTGGCCCGGGGCCCCATTCTGCACAAGTCTCTCCAGGACGTGTTTGTCGACAGGTTCTGCAGGGCAGCCGCGTGCTGTCGGGGGACCGTGTGGGGCCACGGTGCTGGCGGGGGCTGGGGACACCCAGAGCCGGCTCTCTGCTCCTGGGTGTGGGAACTGGGGGGCAGAAAGGCCAGCCCGCCCCTTGACCACACGCCCTGCCCACTGCTGGCCTGGCACCCTCCTCCTGATCAGTCTCACCAGCCCCAGGCTCTCGCCTTCTGCCTAAAGGCCCAGAGCCCCCTCCACCTACCCCCCGGGGACACGGCCCCTGAGCTGCTCCTGGGGTCCGGCACCACCGTGGCCTCTGCACAGCACGGGTGACCCTGGGCGGTCGCCCCTCCGAGGCTCACGCCGCCCTCCAGGGCAGGGTGTCCCTGACATTGTGGTCTTCGGCACTTGCTTCCTGCCTTCTCCCTCTGGAGCGTGAATTCCTCCAGGCAGGGCCAGCAGGCCACGCACACGTGTGTCGGCACGCCGATGCCGCTTTCTTCTCCCTCTCCCCAGCCTGCCTTTCAGGGCTCGGGGGTGCCCGAGGGAGGGCACCCTGTCCAGACACTGTCTGCCCTCCGGGGCACGGTGGCCCGATGTCCTGGCAGCCCGGCTGGTGCCCAGCAGCGTGCTGAGCTCACAGAGCCCCGGCCACAGGGGCCCCTGCTGGTCCAGCCCTTGCTCTTGGCCGGTCCTGGGGTGTCCCAGCCAGCTCCGAGGGCCCTTGCTGCAGGGACCCCATCTGTGGAGGGCAGCAGGGGTCTGTGCTGCCCGGGGCAGGGGCAGGAGCGCCCGGCAGAAGTTTTGCCCAGGCCCTCTAGAGGGTGCCTTGGGACGCCCGCCCTCCTCCTCCCCTGGCCGGCTGTGTGGGGGCCAGGCAGGACTCAGCCGCGGCTGCACACAGCCGAGGAATCCTGGCAGTGCCTCAACAGGGCCTGGTGAAGGCCTGTGCGAGAGGAAGGGCAGGACAGAGGCGGGACCGCACACAGGAGAGCAGGAGGCCGTGCAGAGCAGACACACAGAGCGTGACCTGGCCAGGGAGCACGGGGCCTGCAGGTGGGTGCTCCCCGCGTCACCTGCAGGGACTCACCCGGCGAGTGCGGCTGTAGAGTCGGACCTGCCGATTGAGCACTGGGGGCTCAGCTTCTCCAGCCTCACTGAGGTCCCCTGGGGGTGTGACCTGCAGGAAGAAAGCAAGCCCGTGTCTCTCGCTCTTGTCTTTCAAATGAATGCTTTAAGGTTTTAATTTAATTTTCATTGAAGTCACACACATGCAGTTTAAAAGTAATTCTAGTGGGGGGGGGGCGGTAGTGCACACCTGTAATCCCAGTACTTGGGAGGCTGAGACAGGAGGATTGCATGTTGGAGGCTAGCCTCAGAAACCTCGTGAGACCCTGTTTCAAAATAAAAAAAATAGCCGGGCATGGTGGCGTACGATTGTAATCCCAGTAGTTGGGAGGCTGAGACTGGAGGATCTGGGTTCTTGGCCAGCCTCAACAACTTAGTGAGACCCTGTTTCAAAAAAATAAAGAATAAAAAATTGGGCTGAGGGTGTAGCTTGGAGGTAGAATGCCTCTGGGTTCAATCCCCAGCAACGCAGAAATAAATAAATAAACAAATAAAAATAAAGCTAGGTGTGGTGGGGCACACCTGTAATTCCAGTAGTTGAGAGGCTGAGACAGGAGGATCCCAGGTTCAAGTCCAGCCTCAGCAAGTAGTAAGATTCTCATCAACCTAGAGACACCCAGTTTCAAAATAAAAGTACCCCTGGGTTCAATCATGAGTACCAAAATAAATAAATAAATAAAATAGCCTGGTGTGATGGCGCAGGCTTGTAATCCCAGTACTTGGGAGGCTGAGACAGGAGGCTCACAGGTTCTTGGCCAGCCTCAGCTACTTAGTGAGGCCCTCCGCAACTTAGCGAGGCCCTGTTTCAAAGTAAAGAATGAAAAATAGGGCTGGAGGTATAATTTGGAGGTAGAATGCCCGTAGGGTTCAATCCCCAGCACCGCAAAAAAATAAAAATAAAATAAAAAAGGCTGGGGATATACTCAGAGGTAGGATGCTCTGGGTTCAATCTCAATCCCCAGTACCAAAAAAAAAAAAAAAAAAAAAAAAAAAATTCTACAAAGTTTACAGGAAAAATCGTATGCGCCCGCCCGCCTCGCCAGTCACCTGCAAGTGGACTTGAGGTGGCTGTGTATTCACCTCCACGTTTCCAAAGAACACATTCATACTGAAATCGCTTGCTGATTTGTATAAATGTCTCACTGTCCCCCCAAAATAATAGAGTTGGAGTTTCTAGTTTGATCGACAGCTAAGCCACATGTCGGTTTCCTCTTCTAATTTACCTGACTCTCTACAATTCCCCTTCCTTCTTTCCTTCCTTTTCCCTTCCCTCCTTCCCACCCTCCCTTCCTTCCTTCCTTTTCTTGTGGTGCTGGGGCTTTCTGCCTCTGAGCTATACCTCCAGACTGATTTTATTTTTATTTTTTTTTGAGTACTGGGGATTGAACCCAGGGGCATTCTGCCTCCGAGCTACACCCTCAACCTTATTTATTTTTTTTTTATTCTTTATTTTGAAACCGGGTCTCACTAAGTTGAGGAGTGCCTCACTATGTAGCTGGGGCGGGTCGAGAACCCAGATCCTCCGGTCTCAGCCTCCCGAATGCTGGGATTACAAGCGTGCACCACCATGCCTGGTTTGATTTTATTTTTTATTTTGGAAATAGGGTCTCCCTAAGTTGTTGAAAGCCTCGCTGAGTTCCTGAGGCTGGCTTTGAACCTGTGACCCTCCTGTCTCAGCCTCCCAAGTACTGGGATTACAGGTTGCACCACCATGCCCTGCTTCCTATTTTCATTTCTTGTCCTGGGGTCCTTCCACTTCACAAGGAACTATGGAGCAATCTGGCCTGGCAACCAGGGAACGTCCTCCCTCCTTCTGCCAGTACCATGTCCTGAGCCCTGTCCTCCACTTCCCAGGCTGGGGTGAGACAAACCTTGGGCTTTCAGCTTCCAAAACTGTGAGCTAAATAAAACTCTTTTCTTCATAAGTACCCAACTTCAAGTAATTTGTTATAGCAACAGAAAACAGATGATGACAGCCATAGCCCTATCCAGTGGTGCTGGGGCACCTTGCTCCTCCGGAAGCCCCCTGAGACCAGTCCCCAGCCCTGCTGCCCTGAGGAGGCTGCGGCCTCCACTCCTGAGCCTCCAGGGCTCCGTGGCCCCGGAGACCCAATGCGTTCGTCCACCCAGACCATCTGCTTTCCAGTTTCCAGCTCCCAAATTTTTGTTGTTGTCATTTTCTCTCCTCTTAAAATTTTTTTTTTTCATTTTAAGGCAGAGAGGCAATCAATGCTTGTGTTTATCTGCATTGTGTGTGTGTGTGTGTGTGTGTGTGTGTGTGTGTGTGTGTGTGGTACTGGAGATTGAACCCAGGAGTGTTCTACCTCTGAACTACACCCCCAGCCTATTTTATTTTTTATTTGGAATTAGGGTTTTGCTAAGTTGCTGAGAGCCTTGCTAGGTTGTTGAGACTGGCTTCAAACTTGCAATCCTCAGCTGGGCATGGTGGTGCACGCTTGTAATCCCAGCATTTGGGAGGCTGAGACTGGAGGATCTGGGTTCTTGGCCAGCCTCAGCTACCTAGTGAGGCCCTCTGCAACTTAGTGAGACCCTGTTTCAAAATCAAGAATAAAAAATAGGGCTGGGGGTATAGCTCGGAGGTAGAATGCCCCTGAGTTCAATCCCCAGTACCACAAAAACAAAACAAAACAAAAAAAACACCAAAAAAAAAAAAAAAAAAAACTTGCAATCCTCCTATCTCAGCCTCCCGAATACTGGGATTACAAGTGTGTGTTACCTCACCCAGTTTTTTTATTTGCATTTTAAACTATAAGTCCTATTTCTTAAGATAAATTGTTTATGAAGCATAACCATCCTACAGGACACGCATGAACCATAGCTATCTATGCATCTGCAAATGCACCACCCCTATCTCAATACGGAACATTTCAGCACTCGAGCCTCCCCGTGTCTCCCCCACGCCCCCTCTCTCTCCCTGTCATGTGTTAGCCACTGCAGAGAGGTTCCTTGCCTGGTGTTGACCCTGGTCCGCAGGAGTCGGAGCACACGTGTGCCTGCAGGTGCTGTGTGCGGGGTTCGGCCTGCTGTGTGTGCAGCCACGATGCGTCTGCTCCTGCTGCATCACGAACATGGGGTGGCCGCAGGGTGTGGAGGTTATGGATGAAGTGGCAGTGAATGCTCTTCTGTGGACCATGTGCCCATTTCTCTTGGGTGTTTGTAAGTGTGAAGCTGACGACGCTGCCACCCAGTGCATTCTGTCCTGAACAGTTGTCCACCGTGGCCGCGCTTGTTCACGTCCGCTGCAGCCCGTGGGCGTTGCCCGAGTCCTTGCGTCCTGGCTGAGGCTCAGCATGTCAGCTGTTGCGTGTTGGCGGGTCTGGGGGCACCGGGGTTTCTTCCCGGTGGAGTCTGCGTGGTAGCGATGCTGGGCAGCTTTTCCTGCGCTCGCTGGCTGCTCTGTGTCCCCTCCAGGAATTGCTTATTCAAGTCTTTTGCTCATTTGAAAAACTGGCTGTCTTTCATCGTTTACTTGTTTGTAGGTCTTTTGTTTTTGATATTTTGGGTACAGTCTTTGGTGACAGTGTTCTGCAAGCAACCTTTTGGTTTGGAAGTTGCCGTTACGCACTCAGTGATGTCCTTCTTGCACGGAGGTTAAGAAAATCTAAGTCAGGTTTGCCGATCTCTTCCATTGTTCTCAGTGCTTTTTATCTTCTATTGGGAAATCCTTTATTTTTTCCTTCGTTTTGGTACTAGGGATTGAACCCAGGGGTGTTCTGCCTCCAAGCTATCCCCCCAATCCTATTTTATTTGGAAATAGGATCTTGCTAAGTTGCTGAGAGCCTCATTAAGTTACTGAGGCTGGCTTTGAACCTGTGATCCTCCTGTCTCAGCCTCACAAGTACTGAGATGACAGGTCCAGTACTTGCCCAGCTTCTATTGACAAATATTTATTATAAGAATATAGAAATACAGTGGATTTTTATAAACCAGGCTTACTTATTGATTCTACAGTGGATTTTTATAAACCTGGCTTACTTATTGATTCTAACAGCTTATCTGTAGATGCTTTTCCCTGCATATAAACTCATATTTTCTGAAAAGAAGAGACAGTGCTTCTTTGCACTCAGTCTTAAACTTTTTTTTTTTTATGGTTCTGGGGATTGAACCCAGGGCATTCTACCTCTGAGCAACACTCCTATCTCTTTTTATTTTTTTGTTTGGAAACAGGGTCTCACTAAGTTGCTGAGAGTCTCACTAAATTGCAGAGGCTGTCTTTGAACCTGAGATCCTCCCAAGTACTGAGATTACAGGTATGTGCCACATGCCTGGTTAGTCTTACACTTTTTACTTAATTCTCCTTGCCTTCTTGGATCCCTAGTATAATACTAAATGAAGGTGGTAGTAACAGCTAACCTTTTCTTGTTCCCCAAATCAGAGGGAAAGTGCTTCCTATTTCAGCATCAAATATGATGCCTCTAGAGACAGGACCTGAGACAACAAGGAAGCCGACACCTGTTTGTGAAAGGAGAGTTTTCAGACCCTGGACAGCAGCAGCTCAAGACACAGTATACCCCAAAGATACTACATCATGACTGAGTGGGGTTTATCCCAAGAACGCAAGCTTGGCTTAACACGAGAAACATTAAATTGTAGAATTCACCATTTTTTTTTTTTTTTTTTTGCGGTACTGGGGATTGAACTCAGGGGCATTCTACCTCTGAGCTATACCTCCAGCCCTATTTTTTATACTTTATTTTGAAACAGGGTCTCACTAAGTTGTGGAATGCCTCACTAGGTAGCTGAGGCTGGCCGAGAACCCGGATCCTCCGGTCTCAGCCTCCCGAATGCTGGGATTACAAGCGTGCGCCACCACGCCCAGCTAGAATTCACCATATTAATAGACTAAAATAGAAAAAACATATGATATTCTCAATAGATGCAGAAAATGCATTTTGCAAAAACCCGACATCCATTCCTGGTAAAAACTGTCCACAAAGTGGGCCTGGAAGGGAACTTGCTCAACCTGCCACACGCCTGTGTGACTCCGGTGACTCCGCACACAGTGATGGAGACGGAGGCCCGGCCTCTAAGACCAGGAACAAGACCTAGGTGTCCACTCTGACCCTTCTATTCACCGTTGTAAAGAAGATTCCAGAAGGAATGGAAAAAGTAGAATGTCTTTATTTGCAGATGACCTGATCATTATGTTGCAAATCCTAGCAACATGTCTAAGTAACCACAGAAACTAATAGAGGAGGAGCAGTTATAGGACACAGAGTAATGGAGAAAAAACTGCATTGCTATATACCACCAACAATTAGAAATTTAAACAGAAAAATACCATTTACAACATCAAACATGAAATACTTAGTGATAAATTTGACAAAAGATACACAAGTTCTGGAAACTGAAAAACTTCTGAGAGAAGCAGAGCTCGGCGGCGCACGCCTGTAACCTCAGGACTTGGGAGGCTGAGAGAGGAGGATCGCCAGCCTAAGTAACTTTGGAAGGCTTCCAGCAACTTAGTGAGACCCTGTTTCACAATGAAAAATAAAATAGGGCGGGGTTGTAGCTTGGAGGTAGAATGCTCCTGGGTTCAATCCCAGTACCACAACCCTAACCCAAACAAAACAACAACAAAAAACCCAAAACAAACCAGAAACAACTGCTGAGAGACATTGAAGCCTTAAGTAAGTGGAGGGAGATGCCACATTCACTGATCAGAGGACTCAGTCCTGTGAGGGTGTCAGTGCTCCCCGAATTCACCTATCGCTTCAATGGATGCAATACCAAGAAAAATCCCAGCAGGCTTTTTTTTTTTTTTTTTTTTTTTTGTGGTACTGGGGATGGAACCCAGGGGCATTCTACCTCCAACCTACACCCCTAGTCCTAATTTTTATTCATTATTTTGAAACAGGGTCTCACTAAGTTGTGGAGAGCCTCTCTAAGTAGCTGAGGCTGACCTCGAACCCTCGATCCTCCTGTCTCAGCCCCCCAAGTACTGGGATCACAAGTGTGCGCCACCACGCCCGGCTCCAGCAGGCTATTTTTAAGGTAGAAATTAAGAAGCTAATTTTGATGTTCTTATTGAAATGCAAAGGGTGTAAAACAACTTAACAAGGATCTGGCGTCCCCAGAGGTGACGTGTTGGGCTGGGTCCCCAGCGCAGCCCTGCTCAGAGGCGGGGCTTCGGGAGGTGATTGGTTGATCTATGGGCTCTGATGTCATCAAAGGACCATTCATGGATTCAAAGCTTCATGGAACACTGGGCCAGGGTGGACATTGTAGGTGGGGCCTACTTGGAGGAAGCAGGCCGCTGGGGGAGTGCCCTTGCAGGGTCTTTTCTGTCCCCGGCCCCTTCCCCTCTCTCTTTCCTGGTTGCCATGAGGTGAGCGGCTCTGCTCCATGGAGTGCTTCCCACCATGATGTTTTACGTCTGCACAGGCCCGGAGAGCTGCGGCCCAGTGACTGTGACCTGAGACTCTGGTATCAAGAGCCAGAGTGCGGCTTTCCTTCTCCTCCTTATTTATTTATTTATTTATTTTCCCAAACCGGGGATTAAATCCTGGGGCACTCTACCTCTGAGCTACACCCCCTGCCTTAGTTTTTATTCTTTATTTTGAAACAGGGTCTCACTAAGTTGCAGAGGGCCTCACTAAGTAGCTATGGCCGTGAACCTGTGATCCTCCTGTCTCAGCCTCCCAAGTACTGGGATGACAAGTGTGTGCCACCACACCCGGCTCTCCTCCTTTTTTTGTGGTACTGGGGATTGAACACGGGAAAGGGGGGGGGCAGTTCTACCTCTGAGCTACACCCCTAACCCTATTTTTTAAAATTTTATTTTGAAACAGAGTCTCACTAAGTTGCTAAGAGTTGCACTAAATTGCTGAGGCTGGCCTCAAACTTGTGATTCTCCTGTCTCAGCCTCCCAAGTTCTGGGATTACAGGCGCGCACCACCATGCCCGGCTTCTCAATACCCAGTTCCGTCTGCAGCCTCAGCTTTGTGCCCAGAACGATCGCCTGGCAACACAGAGGAAGGGGGTCACCGGGGGCCCCGGAGGGCGCACTGTGCCGTGGACTCACACTCTGCCTGACATTGGCCACCGCAGGGAAGCCCACGGTCTTCCCGTGTCCAGCCCAGGCCCAAGCCAAGAGGCCTAGAAGGGTCTCAGAGACAAGCCCCCTGCAGGGCCAGCCCCCCTCGGGCAAGAAGGGGCCACCGCAGCCTCCGGGTGCCCAAGCCCCTTGGAGCCCACTCCACGAGGCCAGAGACCAGCACTTCGGTGGCCTGGGGCATGGGGCAGTTGGGTGTGTGTGTGGGGGGGGGGGACGGTGTAGACGGAGCCTTGGGGTGACCGACCCCAGTGCTTCCAGAGTTACCACGTGAGCCTGTGGCAGCTCGGCTGGGGAGCAGGTGCAGCTGAGACGCGGCCCCCAAACCTGCTGCACCTCTTCCTGCAGCTGCCGGGGCCTCCCCACCGCCGGGCAGAGCAGAAGCAGGGCCCTGACCAGCCGCACGTACCGCAGGCCCAAGCTGCTATTAATAATTTCCATATATTGCGCTCCCATTATGAGCAAAAATAACTGCAGGAGCAGCTCGGCACCCCGCCCCCGGCCGCTCACAGAAAGGACCAAAATAGCGGCCTGGGAAAGGCTTGCTCTGCTTCCAGCCTGGGGGCTCGGGCGAGTGGGGGCACGGGCCCGGCCTTTCTCTGCTGAGCTGACCCGGCGCCTCCAGTCTGGCCCAGGTCCAGGAACCTGGCTTCCGCCAGGCCCCGCGGGGGCGAAGGGTCGCAGGGCGTGGGAGAGGCCACGCTGAGGGGTCCAGGTGGGGGAGGAGGGAACGGGGTGAGGGGGTGCAGGGCCGCCATGCGGGGACTGCCCCAGCTTCCCCACTGCATCAGAGAGAGAGACACACTCACACCCCCGGGAGCTGAGGAGCCCAGGAAGCCGGGCTGCACCCCAGCACCTCACACCCCTTTCAGACTGCAGCCAGGAGGAGCCTGGCGTCCAGCTGGCCCCCTGGGCCGCGCCCTCCTAGGGTTCGCAGGGGCAAGGGTGCGAGGCTGGGCCAGGGCAGGCTGGGCAGGGCAGCGAGGGCAGTGGGCAGGGCCCAGGGTGCCCTGTGGGCTCCACCATCTGTCCTCCTGGTCCTTCCTCCAGGCCTAGCCCTTGATGTCCCCCACCCAAGGAACCCTGTGTGTGACTTGGGGGCAGGCCGGGGGGTGCAGGTCTGGCCTCACCTGCCAGGTGAGGCGCTGGTCACCTAGAGACACTGTCACCGGGCTTGGGGGTTGGGGTGCCCGGCCCCCTGCCCTTCTCTGTGGATCCTTCAGAGAGCCCGCAGCCAGGTCTCCAGCCTCTGTGGCCGGCTGGGCAGGAGCTCTCCGTGTGCCCAGGGTGCCCTCTTGTGGCCAGGTGGCCCTGCAGGAGGCTACAGGTGTGGCCGCCTGCCCTGGGGCCCAAGCCTCTTTGTTCCACAGTTTGCACCTGTAGCCAGCCCCCCCCCCCCCCCCCCCGGGTTCATGGCCCAGGGCTTGGCAAGGGCCGAGGCTGGGAGGATCCTGCCCAGACCAAGCCAACAGGGACTTCACGTGTGCTAGGGGTGAGCCTGGTGGCAGAGCCACCTCCTCCAGGAAGCCCCCTGGCCCACCTGTCTCGGGGCTTTGGGGCTCTGAGTGCCCCTTCACTGTGGTCACGACAGGCTCACGGTGGCCTCTGGTCATTTTCGTGGGGACTCCTCTGAGGGCACACAGGCCAGGCTTCTTGCTGCCCGTGCTTGGTGCTGAGGGAGAGCCGGCAGGCCCAAAGGTGCAGGAAGGCCGCCTGCCCACCTGGGCACCAGCCAGTGGCCCCACACCCGAGCCCAGGCTCCGGGGAAGGCAGGGAGGACTTCACATCCTAACCCCGCGGAGGACTGAACACAGCACCCGGCTGTGAGGACAGACAGGGCATTACGATCCCCGCAACTTTCTGATCTTGCTGCCCCTGGAGCAGGGCGGGGCTGCAGGAACCTCTGGTCAGACAAGCCCAGGAGCTGCAGCTTTTGGGAAAACAATCCCGAAACCCCGAGGGGCCAGGGCAGCAGCCCTTGGAAAGAGCGCCCGCAGCCCCTGGGGCCCCTGCTCCGAAGGGCAGGAGGGCTGGGCAGGTGCCCAGGCTGGCGGAGGCCCAGACTCCTCAGCCGAGGCCCCCAGCGCCTGCCCAGCCTCCACCTCTGCGTGGGCCTGGAGCCAAAGCTGTTTTTTTTTTTTTTTAAGCAAAGCTATCTTTTTACCTTGATAAGCTGTTTAAAAAATGTAAATAAAATAACTCAGCGGACAAAAGCAGGCATTCATCTCGCCCGGAGCCAGCCGCTGCCCTCAACATGAAATATCGCGGCACATTGAGTCGTGGGCTCCTGCTAATCCGAGCGGACAGGCTGAATGCAGCCCTTGGCCGGCGCGGCGGTGGGCAGCGGAGCATGCACCGCCTGCCGGGCGGCCCCGCTCGGCTCGGGACAATGGCTTTTCTTCGCAGAAGGGGCCTGTGCGGGACAAGAGCCCCCTTTGTGTGGGGAAGCCTGCCCCGAGAGGACTAGCCCAGACACTCTGTGAAAGGCCCGAGTGTAACAGAAGACGCCCGAAACACTAGCCAGCCCTCTGCCTCCCCGGCTCTCCACAGGCACGGCCCCATTCAGGCCACGTGAGCGCGACCCTCTCTCCTGCGTGGTTCCCAGACACACGGCCATCTTGGCTCCTCCATGTCCGTCACCCTTGCGGGGTCGCGCAGCCTGCACCTGGATGGTCTCCCAGGCCAGGTCTGGGGAGGCCAAGGTGGCCAGGTGCCCGACGCCCGGACCCCGGCTGCAGGGGCAGTGGGTCTCTGCAGCGCCGTCCCTGAAGTGGGCTCTCCTTGGCCCCAGTGAGCAGCGAGAAGCTGGAACGCTGGCCCCGCCCCGGCCCTGGGCAGGGCACCTCGAACTGGACCCTGACCAGGTGGGACCTCTGGGTCCGTATGGGCTCAGCACACCCCAGGGTGCATGGAAGCCATGGGGCAACCTGCAAAGCAGCCTCCCAACCCCCGGCCCCTGCAGACCCAGACCTCGGCAGGGCACCGCAGTCAGGCTTGGGTGCCTGAGTCTGTGTTTTGGGGACCTAGCCTTCGTCTCAGAAGCTTCTGGGCTTACACAAGAGCCGGCCATGCTCAAAAAGGAGACTCGGAACCAGAGCGATTCCAAGAGCCCCGTTAGTTCTTACTGCGTTTCCACGTGTTTCCACGGGGCCTTTCTACAGGGCTCCCGCTCCTAAACTCAGATAGCCGATGGGGAGGAGGTGCATTCTGCGCACCCGGTGACCCTCAATTGGGCTCGCCCTCGATGCCCTCCTAGGGTCGACACTATGCCCTGAGCTTTGCTGCAGAGGCCGGCGGGAGGGGGGCAGGGTTCCACAAGGGCAGCCCCCTCCTGTTGGCCCTTCCCGGGAGTGTTTCTGGCTGGGAGAGACACGGCCATGTTCAGGTCAAGCCCCACACCCGGCACACAGCAGGTGCAACAGATGAATTAATGAATTAACCAAGGGGCAGAGGGCAGGCGAGGTCTGCAGGCCCGGTAAGTGGTTCTGCCTCACCCTCACAGGGGATGCTGGCCTGGGCATGTCGGGGACTCGGTGGCCGGAGTGTGAGGCCCAGTGGGCGCTGAAAAACATCTTCAGGACGCCAGCATGGGGCCGGCTGCACCCCGACAACCTTGGCTCAGGGAGTGTGGGGACTCCAGGGACCATGCCTGTAGCACACTGCTGAGCTGGGCACAAGGACAGCTGGCCCAAGAGACTCTCCACCCCACACCCAAGGCTCCACAGCCCAGCAGTGTCCGTCGAGAAGGAGTGCCCTCAGGTCTGGCTACCTGCGGCCACTCACTCCTTCAAACTTGCCCTCTCAGCCAGGCGTGGTGGCGCACGCTTGTAATCCCAGCATTCGGGAGGCCGAGACCGGAGGATCGGGGCTTGTGGCCAGCCTCAGCTACTTAGTGAGGCCCTCCACAACTTAGTGAGACCCTGTTTCAAAATAAAGAATAAAAAATAGGGCTGGGGGTATAGCTCGGAGGTAGAATGCCCCTGGGTTCAATCTCTAGTACTGAAAAACAGAACAAAACAACAACAAAACTTGCCCTCATGGTACACCAGAGGCTTGTGTCTGCAGCTGAAGATACTGACCAGCAGCTCTACCGACTGGGTGGCTCTGGCAAGGACCCCCACCACAGGGCCCGCGGCTGCACAAGGTCTGGGCTGCACCGTTAGAGGCGGCGTGCTGCCAGGGTGCACGCTCTGCTTGGGCAGGGGCTTGGAGCGAGGGCAGGCCTGGCCAGGGTGCGGGCATCTGCAGCTGTGCCTATAGGTGGATCATTGGAGGTGGCTTGGAGGACAGGGGCAGGGGCTGAGGTGACAAGGTCCAGGCTCAGCACGGGGCTCTTGGGAGGCTGAGGGTCAAGCACATGAGCAGAGCCTCGGCCAAATGCCCTCAACCTCTACCCACCGTGGGCAAGCCTTGTGGGCTGCTGAGGCCTGGTAGGAGGTATCAGACCTCTATTCTGGGGCCTGGCAGGGGATAAGATCTGCAGGCTCACCTGGGCTGGACCCGGAGGGGCTGTGCCTGCAGCCAGGCTTGCAGATGACCAGGCCTGCAGGGAGGGGCCCCACCCCGCCCCCGCTAGGCCCAGCCCTCCTCCTGCACGTCCAGCAGTCCGGCCAGCGGGTCGTCTGGGGCAGCAAGCCCCCACCAGGCTTCGTCCCGGAGCTGCAGACACACAAAGCCTCATTGTCACGTTGTCTTTTGCTCAAAGCCCCCGGGAAGCCCCCACCCCCCCTGCCCCACAAGCAGGGGTTTTAAATTTGATCTATTCAGAAGGTAACTGTCGCCATTCACCCACCATCCGTGCCTCCTGTGACTTTTCATGCCGCAGAGATTCCCTTCTGCTCTGCTGCACCCCAAGGCCCCAGGGGCAGCGGTCATTGTCCGCACTAATTATCCCATAAAGATGGAGGCTTGTTCTCTGGGCCAGATGAAGCCGTCTCGCCTCCTGAGGAGCGGCGAGGCCACAGTGGCAGGCCCACGAACTGCGCGGGCTGCACCGGACCTGGGCACAAGGCGGCCCAGCCTTGGCCCAGCAAGCAACAGGAGAGCGCAAAGGAGAGGGCCAGAGCCCGAGATGAAAACGACTCGTTCTCTTTCCTCCCCTGAGCTGTAGACGCATGGCACGGCACGGCACGGCATGGCACGGGAGCCGAGAGAGGAAAAACAAATACCTGAGCTTCCACATCTCTCTCTTTTGTGTGTGTGTGGTACTGGGGATTGAACCCAGGGTCATTCTACCTCTGAGCTACACCCCCAGCCCTATTTTTCATTCTTTATTTTGAAACAGGGTCTCACTAAGTTGCAGAGGGCCTCACTAAGTAGCTGAGGCTGGCCGGGAGCCCAAATCCTCCAGCCTCAGCCTCCCAAGTACTAGGATTACAAGTGTGCGTCCCCACGCCCAGCCCTATTTTTATTGGGATTACAAGCGTGCACCACCATGCCTGGCCCTATTTTTATTCTTTATTGTGAAACAGGGTATCACTAAGTTGCGGAGGGACTCACTAAGTAGCTGAGGCTGGCTGCGAACCCAGATCCTCCAGACTCAGCCTCCCAAGTACTGGGATTACAAGCGTGCGCCACCATGCCTGACTGAACTTCCACATCTTTTACGTGAAGATGAAACCAACGAGACGTTAAAGCAAGCCAGCGCCATGCCGGGTGTTGGCCTCGGCGCCGCTCGGCTGGGCTGCATCAGTGGGAGCACCTGCAGAGAATACCAGCTTTGAGCCGGGGTGACTTCCTGCAGACGGTTCCTGTAAGATCCACAGGTGTGGACACATTCGCAGCTTAGAGCTCAGGAAACAGCGCCTGGTCTACACCACCTGCAGCCCAGGCCTCAGGGGATGGAGGGCAGGTTCCCCGTGTCTGTGGAATGTGTTGGACAGGCTCTGGCACAGCGTCAGTGCTGTGGGACTGTCACCCTCTGGACAGGCAGCAGTGGCCACCTGGTTGTTGGGGAGGTCAGGGGTTCCTGGCAAGGGCCACGGGCCCACACACTGGCTGAGCACCAGCAAGGAGCCAGGCACCCAGGAAAAGTCTAGAAAGATGCTGCCTGGCTAGCCGGTTGCCCCTTCTGCTTATGTTCACGCAGGCGCATCTGGGCCCCAGCGAATGGACACTGGTTGTCCTGCGGACAACAGTTCCCATGCTGCGGAATCTGGGAGCCCATCTGATTAGTTCACCCTCCCTCCCTCCCTCCCAGTTCCCTCTCCTCCAGTGGTCTCACCTGGCGAGGTGGCGACCCCAGGGAGGGACCCCCCTGGAATCCCTTGCAGAAGTGAGCCTGGGCCGTGGAGAGGCCAGCAAGCCCAGGGAGGACGTGGCCTTCGAGACGGTCTCTGCCTGCACTGGCTCCGCTGGGCCTCGGGCTCAGCCCTGCGCCCCAAGAAGGCCCAGACTGCTTGAGGGGACAGGTCTGGCAGCTCGGGGCCCCGGGAAGCTGGGTGCCGCCCCATCTTGCAGCTGCAGATGCCGCTAGGAGCCCCTGCGAAGGGCAGGGGTCGTCCCCCAGTGCAGCCAAGACACTCAGAACAAGGGAGAGGAGGCAGCTGGAGTGGGGCTGTCCCAGGAGCACCTGGCCCAGCCTCTTCCCTGCTCTGCTGTGGCCAGGCACCACCGCCCCGGTGACCACCCTGGCTCCCAGGTCCCACAGAGTGGCAGCTCTTTGTCCCTTGGACACCCAGGTTGGTTGGTTGGGGTCTGGATGCACCTGCACATGCATAAGCAGAATGGGCAACCCGATGTTTCAGAGCAGCATCTTTCTAGACTTTTCCTTCTCGTGGTCCACGGGCCAAGCCTGGGCCACATGCTTGCTCCTGAGCCAGTGAGTACATGACAGGGCTGCCGGGCAGGGGTGGCCGTCGGGAGGCACCTTGGTGGCCTGTGTTGCACCATGTTGGCCTTGGCTGCTTCCTGGGCGCCGGCCAGACTCCGGGTTCCCAGCATCACCTGTGCCCAAGCAGGCGATGCCTTGAGGGCAAGGGTCAGGGTGCCTGGGCACACACTGCTCTCGGGGGGAAGGTGGCCCGGGCATCCACATGGAGATGGCGCCCCTGCAGCAGCGTGCTCCGAGAGTGTCATCCACCGAGAGAGAAGGCCACAACCTGCCAGAAACAGGGCCAGGCGGGCGCTGAGGAGCCCCAGGGCTGTTCTGGAGGGTGTTGACGCCACAGGGACAGGAGATGAGGATGGACAGTTGGCACCCTCAAAGATGCCCTTGGGGAAAGGGTGGGCCGGGAGGATCCCCCCATGCAGGGAGGGCAGGAGGGCAGCCGGCCTGTATATCTGGGCCCGAGGAATCAGAGGTAAAGGAACACCTAAGCGTGCACC
>PVLC010025938.1:12616-23362 GCA_004027655.1 Graphiurus murinus | reverse complement strand
AAAAAATAGGGCTGGGGGTATAGCTTGGAGGTAGAATGCCCCTGAGTTCAATCCCCAGTACCGCAAAAAAAAAAAAAAAAAAAAAAATGTTATCGATGTCGTCTAATTTACTTGAGTTGAACTTGGGCAGTTTGGGGCTCCTCTGCTGTTTTTAGCATTATCATTATCCCCGTTCCTAACTTAGCTTCTACTGATACCTGAATTTGAGAAGCGTGTAGATCCATCGTGATAATATGATCTGCACCTGCAACAGACAGCATATTTGCAACAAGCTTGGCTGAGATAGGAGCCCGGCTCTAAATGGAGGGAAGGAAACAAAAAAGAAAAACAAAAGAAGCCAATTTTAAAAATAATTCATTTGCTTGAGAAACATTTAATTATTGTGTAACTACTATATTTAAGTCATTGTGCTACCAGGAAATTCATGGAAAGAGATGTAGCCATTGGATTGAATAGATCATAATCTATAACAAATATTAAGTGGAATATCACTATTCCAACCCAGGACACACATTTCAGTGAAGGAAATATCTTCCCAACTTCCATTTTCTTTTGTGTGTATGTGTGTCGGGGGGGGGGTTATTGGGGATTGAACCTGTAGGCATTTTAACTATAAGCTACATTCCCAGTACTTATACACTGTTAGTCAGATGGCAAAATTAGTACAACCACTGTGGAGATCAGTATGGAGGTTCCTCAAAAGACTAGAATGTAACCACCATATGACTAGCTATAATACTCCTCAGTATCTTTCCAAAAGAATTAACATTGGAATACAATAGTGATTTATGCAGCACAACTCACAATAGCCAAATTATGGAACCAATCTAGGGGTCCATCAACAGAATATGGCATATACACATAATGGAATTTTACTCAATCATGAAGAAGAACAAAATTATGTCATTTGTAGGAAAGTGAACAGAACTAGAGAACATTATGCTATATGAAATCAGGCAATTTCAGAAATCAAGATTCTTATGTTTCCTCTCATATGTGGAAACTAGAGAGAAAATAGTAAAGAAAAAGGACTTAGCCGGGCGTGGTGGGGCACACTTGTAATCCCAGCATTCGGGAGGCTGAGACCGGAGGATCCAGGTTCGAGGCCAGCCTCAGCTACCTAGTGAGGCACTCTGCAACTTAGTGAGACCCTGTTTCAAAATAAAGAATAAAAAAAATAGGGCTGGGGGTATAGCTCAGAGGTAGAATGCCCCTGAGTTCAATCCCCAGTACCGCAAAAAGAAAAAAAAAAAAAAGAGTAAAAAAAAAAGAAAAGAAAAGGGACTTTATAGCTGGGTGTGATGGCACATGCCTATAATCCCAGTACTTGGGAGGCCAAAACAGGAAGATCGCAGGTTCAAAGACAGCCTCAGCAACTTAATGAGGCTCTCAGCAGTTTAGCGAAACCCTGTTTCCAAATAAAAAATTAAACAGGGCTGGGGTGTAGCTCATAGGTAAAATGCCCCTGGGTTCAGTTCCCAGTACTTAAATCAGAATGAGAGAGATCAATAAAATGGTGGCAGGGGAATGGGAGAAGGAGGAGGGGAAAGGGAAAGGGGAGGCTTCAGGAAAGAAACAGACTAAATATTATGTTTGTATTTGAAAGTATCACTATCAAAATCACTAACATACAGAAAGGGAGGAGGTATGTAGTGGGATGGGGTTCAGGAGGGAAACACACCAAGAGACATTGTGTGCATATATGATTTGATGTATCGCTCTAAATGTCATTGGTGTACAATTATATGGCACAAATAAGCCGGGTGTGGTGGCACACCCTTGTAATCTCAGCATTTGGGAGGCTGAGACCGGAGGATCCGGGTTTGCGGCCAGTCTCAGCTACCTAGTGAGACACTCCACAACTTAGGGAGACCCTGCTTCAAAATAAAGAATAAAAAATAGGACTGGGGGTGTAGTTCCTCGGAGGTAGAATGCCCCTGAGTTCAATCCCCAGTACTGCAACATTCTACCTCCGAGATACACCCCCAGACCTATTTTTTATTCTTTATTTTGAAACAGGGTCTCACTAAGTTGTGGAGTGTCTCACTAGGTAGCTGAGACTGGCCGCAAACCCGGGCTGGTGGGGGGTGTAGCTCGGAGGTAGAATGCCCGAGTTCAATCCCAAGTACCAAAATAAATTAAAAATAAAAGTACCAGTGAACTAACTGAAAGTTACATATGAATGACTTGAACAAAATACAGATTACAAATATGTTGCTTTATACAAACCAATTATATTTTTTACTTTTTTTTAGTGACACTGGGGATTGAACCCAGAGGCATTCTACCTTTGAGCTACAACCCCAGCCTGATTTTATTTCTTATTTGAAAACAGGGTCTCACTAGGTTAATGAGAGTCTCACTACTTGCTAAGGCTGTCCTAGAACCTGTGATCTTCCTTTCTCAGCCTCCCAAGTACAGAGAGTACAAGTGTGCACCACCACACCCGGCTCATGCCTATTGTTTTAAAGATAATACCTAAGGAAATATAATTTTAAAATACCTCCTAAATATATATCTGATAGTTAAGAAATTGATTTGTGAATCTAGGGCAAAGCTTCTGCTTCCTCTATAAAAAAGAAAAGATTCTGGCTAGCTACAGTGGTGCACACCAGTAACCCCAATACTTGGGAGGCTGACAGTTGAATCTCAAATTTGAGAATAGCCTTGGCAACTTAGTGAGACCATGACTCTTCTCTTCTCTGTACTGGGAATTAAAGTCAGAGGCAATCTAGCTCCAAGCTAGACTTCAAACCCTTTTTATTCTTTATTTTGAAACGAAGTTCCTGAGGCTGGCCTCGAACCTGTGATCCTCTTGTCTCAGCCTCCCAAGTACTGGGATTACAGGCAAGCACCACTGCACTTGGCTAGAGACCATGTTTCAAAATAAAAAATAAAAAAGTGCTGAGGTTGTAGCTCAGTGGTACAATGTCTCTGGGTTCACCCCTAGTACAAAAAGAAAGAAAGACAGATTCTGGGCTAGGCGGTGTATCTCAGTGGGTAGAGCACTTCCCTAGCATGTACAAAGGCCCTGAGTTCCCTCCTGAGCACTACACACACAAGATTCTACTCCTACCTTATCCTTCTTATCTTGCCGGGCATAAGGGAAGCATGGGATGACTGCGGTAACCCGGCTGGCTGAAGCAATCTTGCAAGCATTAATCATGATCAAAAGCTCCATTAGATTGTCGTTGATTTCACCACAGCCACTCTGGACAATGTAGACATCTTCTCCACGTACACTTTCACCAATTTCCACACTAAAATGGAGAAATGCAGACAATATAAAACAATAGAATTTTTTGAACATTATACTATACTTCTATAGATAGTATGGTTTAAAGAAAATAGCTCCCCTAGTGGATCCTGATCTCTTCAGACTCTAGGAGATTCTGTGAAGGAACCCCTATACCACAAGCAGTTTATTGCCTCAGTGTACTTCAGAACACCATACAAATATTATGAGTTTGCACGAGTGACATGGCATGAAAAAGATGGGCTAACTTGACAGGTATAGTGGTACATGTCTATAATCCCAGTATTTGGGAGGCTAAGAGAGGAGCATCGCAGGTTGGAGGTCAGCCTCAGTAATTTAGTAAGAACCTGTTTCAGAATAAAAAATAAAAAGAGTGGGGGGTGTAGCTTAGAGGTAGAACACCCTAGGCTCAATTCCCAGTACCACCAAAAAAGTAGCTAATTTTAATCTAAATTATTCACAAATAATTGAACCATAATTTCAGGAGATGGTCATGTGATATGAATTTGATACACCTGTGACTGCTACATAACCATTTGCAAGGAAAAATAGAAATATCATTAGGAATGAATCACCACTATTCTTGTGTGAGTGTGTTACTAGGGATTGAACTCAGACCTCTGAGCTACACCCACAGCAATGCGCATTCAAAACCACATAAAGAAAATTATACACCATGACCAAGTCGGGTTCATCCCAGGGATACAAGACCAGTTCAACATCTGAAAAACAATCCAAGTAATACACCACATAAACAGACTCAAAGACAAAAATCACACGATCATCTCAATTGACGCTGAAAAAGCATTTGACAAGATCCAACACCCATTCTTGCTAAAAGCACTGCAGAAAATCGGAATAGAAGGAACATACCTCAAAATCATAGAGGCAATATATAATAGGCCTACAGCCAATATCATATTAAATGGAGAAAAATTGCAAGAGTTCCCACTAAAAACAGGAACAAGACAAGGATGTCTATTATCACTTCTTCTGTTCAACATAGTACTTGAGACTCTAGCCAGAGCAATAAGGCAAGAGAAGGAAATCAAAGGGGTAAAAATAGGGAAAGAAGAACTAAAACTATCCCTCTTTGCAGATGACAGCCAAAAACTTATAGAACTGATCAACAAGCAAAGTGTCTGGATATAAAATCAATCTTAAAAAATCAGAAGCTTTCCTGTATGCTAACCATAAAACCACTGACATAGAAATCGAGAAAACAATTCCACTCACAATAGCACCCCCCAAAAATAAAATACTTAGGGATAAACCTAACCAAAGAGGTAAAGGACCTCTATAAGGAAAACTACAAAAAGCTGAAAAAAGAAATCGACAAAGACCTTAGAAAATGGAAAAATCTACCATGCTCTTGGATAGGCAGAATAAATATCATCAAAATGGCCATCCTCCCAAAAGTAATCTACAGATTCAATGCAATACCCATAAAATTACCAAGGTCACTCTTCACAAACATTGAAAAATCAGTCCTTAAATTCATTTGGAACAACAAAAAGCCCAGGATAGCCAAAGTAGTTCTTAGTAACAAGAACCATGCAGGAGGTATCACAATACCTGACTTCAAACTTTACTACAAAGCCACAGTAATAAAAACAGCATGGTATTGGCACAAAAACAGACACACAGACCATTGGAGCAGAATAGAAGATTCAGAAACAGATCCACGTGCTTATAGTCAACAGATTTTTGACAAAGGAGCCAAAAACATACACTGGAAAAAAGACAGCCTCCCTGAAAGTCAGGCCAGAGACCTTTTAGCTACTTGAAGAGGGCATAGGCCCAATACTTCAACACATAGGCACAGGTAAAAACGTTCTCAACAAGACCCCAAAAGCACAAGAAACTCAAAGGAAGATCAATACATGGGATTGCATTAAACTGAAGAGCTTCTGTGCAGCAAAGGAAACTATAAAAAACCTCAACAGAGAGCCCACAGAGTGGGAGAAAATTTTTGCCAGCTACTCTTCTGATAGAGGACTAATATCTAGGATATACAGAGAACTCAAGAAACTCACAGCTAAGAAAACAAATAACCCAATCAAAAAATGGGAAAAGGAACTAAATAGACACATCACAAAAGAAGAAATACAAATGGCCAATAAATGTATGACGAAGTGTTCAACATCATTAGCAATCAGAGATGCAAATCAAAACTACCTTGAGATTTTACCTAACTCCAATCAGAATGGCAATCATGAAGAACACAAACAACAACAAATGCTGGCGAGGGTGTGGAGAAGTGGGAACTCTAATACATTGTTGGTGGGATTGCAAATTAGTGCAACCACTTTGGAAAACAATATGGAGGATCCTCAGACGAATGGGAATGATCCTACCATATGATCCAGCAATACCTCTACTGGGTATCTACCCAAAAGAACGGAAACCAAACTATTAGACCAATGCATGTGTATCTATCTATGTTTATAGCTGAGCCTGGCGTGGTGGCGCATGCTTGTAATCCCAGCATTTGGGAGGCTGAGACCGGAGGATCCAGGTTCGCGGCCAGCCTCAGCTACCTAGTGGGGCACTCCACAACTTAGTGAGACTCGGTTTCAAAATAAAGAATAAAAAATAGGGCTGGGGGTATAGCTCGGAGGTAGAATGCCCCTGAGTTCAATCCCCAGTACTGCAAAAAAAACAAAAAAAAAAAAAACAAAAAAAACTATGTTTATAGCTGCACAGTTTACAATTGCCAAACTATGGAACCAGCCAAGATGTCCATCAACAGATGAATGGATTATAAAACTATGGGATATGTACACAATGGAATTTTACTCAGCCATAAAGAAGAACAAACATGTTATTTGAAAGGAAATGGATGGAACTGGAATACATTATGTTAAGTGAGATTAGTCAGTCACAAAAGTTAAAAATCGTATGGTCTCCCTAATATGTGGAAGCTAGGGAGAAAATGGAACATAAGAGGGACTCCAGATGAAGAAGAAGAATCCTTAGGTGAACTAGGAATTATACTTAACGGAAAGTGATGGGGGGAGAGGGGACACCCTAATGTGCATGATGTACTTTCAGGAACACATCAAAGTCAATCACTAAACTGACCTTGAGAAAGAGGGAGGAGGAGGGAGTGAGGTACGGATTGGGGAAGGGTTAAATGAGAAATGTGGGCATGGATGTCTTTACCTATACTAGCTTGTACCTAACAAAGGTGTGTGATTACAATGCACCAAATAAGGGAAAGATGGACAAAGAAAAGAGGATTTTTTAAAGTTATACCAGGAGATTTTTGATCTACGTAATTGGGAGCCCATCTCTATTAAAGTGGCAGAAACAGCTAAGACATTTGTAGATCGGCTTCAATCCTTGGTGCCTACCTGGCCCTCGTTTACCTCCTTGCTGGGAGGAGTTATTGTAAGTCATTCTAGGCTTTTGTATTCTACTACTCGTTGTATGCCTTGTGATCAATGCCTATGTTAGTATATGAGCAGATTTACATGGAATAAAAATGCAAGCACTGCCTCGCACAGGGCCTGGTAGTCAATGACGGGTTCAATTTTCTCAGGGCAAATCAACCTAAGAAAGGGCTCCTTGAATGACTCATCGAGACCCCATGACGGGTAAGATTAAGCACCTGGTAGGAAATTACCTAAGACAGGCACAGTCCTGCGTGCATTTTAAAATAAAAACGAGGGAGTTGTGGGAGCCCAGCTGGGCCCTCTCCCCCCAGGCAGTTGCTATCTGCCTATATGAGTAATTACACTGACTCTTCTGCTATGGCTACATCGGCGTTTCAAAGTCTGGAGATTGCTCCTAAGATGCGCAGATGAAAAGACCCTCCCACTTCTTAGAAAGTAAATACATGACCCTAAAGGAGTATGGTTTTAAGACTCTAGAAAATTTGCTTGACCAGGCTATGTTAAGAATGTGGGCTAGCCAGCCGTGGTGGTGCACGCTTGTAATCCCAGCATTCGGGAGGCTGAGACCGGAAGATCTGGGTTCGCGGCCAGCCTCAGCTACCTAGTGAGGCACTCCGCAACTTAGTGAGACTCGGTTTCAAAATAAAGAATAAAAAATAGGGCTGGGGGTGTAGCTTGGAGGTAGAATGCCCCTGAGTTCAATCCCCAGTACCGCAAAAAAAAAAAAAAAAAAAAAAAAGAATGTGGGCTATACGTGTAAAACGAAGAAATGGTGCTATTTGTGTTCTGACAATAATTGATATGTCATAAATGTCTATGTAACCCTGTTGTACTCAAGAAATGTATAAAAATCCGTGCTGAAAAAAAAAAAATCAGATCACAGCCGGGTGTGGTGGCACTCGCTTGTAATCCCAGTGTTTGGGAGGCTGAGACTGGAGGATCCGGGTTGGAGGCCAGCCTCAGCTACCTAGTGAGGCACTCCGCAACTTAGTGAGACCCAGTTTCAAAAGAAAGAATAAAAAATAGGGCTGGGGGTATAGCTCGGAGGTAGAATGCCCCTGAGTTCAATCCCTAGTACCGAAAAGAAAAAAAAAATCAGATCACTCTTTGACAACACAAATGTATTATTTAAAAATGAAAAAAAAAAAAGAACACAAACAACAAAAAATGCTGGTGAGGGTATGGAGAAGTGGGAACCCTAATACATTGCTGGTGGGATTGCAAATTAGTTCAACCACTTTGGAAAACAATATGGAGAATCTTCAGACGAATGGGAATGAACCTAACATATGATCCAGCAATACCACTTCTGGGATTGCAAATTAGTGCAACCACTTTGGAAAACAATATGGAGAATCCTCAGATGAATGGGAATGAACCTAACATATGATCCAGCAATACCACTTCTGGGTATCTACCCAAGAGAATGGAAACCAAACTATCAGACCAACGCATGTATATCTATGTTTATAGCTGCACAGTTTACAATTGCCAAACTATGGAACCAGCCAAGATGTCCATCAACAGATGAATGGATTATAAAACTATGGGGAAGCCGGGCGTGGTGGCGCACGCTTGTAATCCTAGCATTCGGGAGGCTGAGACCGGAGGATCCGGGATCCGGGTTCGAGGCCAGCCTCAGCTACCTAAGTGAGGCACTCTGGAACTTAGTGAGACTCGGTTTCAAAATAAAGAATAAAAAATAGGGCTGGGGGTGTAGCTCAGAGGTAGAATGCCCCTGAGTTCAATCCCCAGAACCACAAAAAAAAAAAAAAAAAACCTATGGGGATATGTACACAATGGAATTTTACTCAGCCATAAAGAAGAACAAAATCATGTTATTTGCAGGGAAATGGATGCAACTGGAAAACATTATGTTAAGTGAGATTAGTCAGTCACAAAAAGTTAAAAATCGTATGCTATCCCTAATATGTGGAATCTAGGGAGAAAATGGGACATAAGAGGGACTCAAGATGAAGAAGGAGAATCCTTAGGTGAACTAAGAATTTGACTTAACGGAAGGTGATGGGGAAGGGGGGACACCATAATGAGCATGATGTACTTTCATGAATATATCAAAGTCAATCACTAAACTGACCTTGAGGAGGGAGGAGGAGGGAGTGGGGTGGGGATTGGGGAAGGGTTAAATGAGAAATGTGTGCATGTATGCCTTTACCTATACTAGCTTGTACCTCACAAAGATGTATGATTACAATGCATCAATTAAAAAATAAATTTAAAAAAGAGAAAGATAAAAAAAGAAAAAATTATAAAAATAAAAATAGGGGTTGAGGGTGCAGTTCATTGGTAGAGTGCTCACCTAGCATGTGCAGGTGTTGGGTTCCATCTCTAGCACCACACAAACACATCACCTAAGTGATACCATAAAGCAGCACCATTTCCCCAATTAATCCTCTAGGTAAGGTGGAGTGTGTATGTGTAAATAAGAGATAGCTCAGAATGGTTAATAATCCCTACTGTGCAATAGAAAAACTTCAGTTCAAATCAAAAGGCCTCACTCTCATTGCTATCTTCTCTGTGGCTTCAGAAACTACCCTGTCTTATGACAATCAGGGTCACTTTTGCCCCATATCTCCTCTCCAAACAACACATCAAGGGGGCATTGAATCCAGGGGCCTCTGAGCTATATACCCCCAGCCTGAATTCATTTTTTGTTTTGAAACAGGATCTTCCTAGGTTGCTAACAGTCTCACTTCTTTGCTGTGGCTATCCTCGAACCTCCGATCCTCCTGTTTCAGTCTCCCAAGTACTGGAATTATAGGCATGCACCATGTCTGGCTTTGGTTCAAATTTTTGGTCCTCCTGCCTCAGCCTCCTGAGTAGCTGGTATGTCTGGCACTACTTCTAAAAAGAATGGGGTTATGCCAGGTATGGTGGCACATACCTATATTCCCAGTACTTGGGAGGATGAGACAGGAAGATTGCAAGTTCAAGGCCAGCCCAGATAACTTAGTGAGACCCTGTCTCAAAATAAAATAAAAAATGCTGGAGTTGTAAGCTCAGTGGTACTACTGCTCCTGCATTCAATCACAAGTACGACAAAAAATAGTGTTAATTTACATTCTTGTTTTGTTCTTATTATATGTTGTTTGACGGTGTAGGCTAGTTCATACTATAATGCAAAACAAAACAAAAACATACAAAATCAAGTGGAGGCTGGGGGTGCATGGCCCTAAGTTTAATCCCCAGCACCCTGTAGCAAAGAGAAAAAAAAGGAAATGGAAAAAAATCAAACCAGAAACCAATTAAAACAGGGAAAACAAGATTCCTTGCAGCCATTACAAAAGAAAGCCTATCAGTTTAGGAAATCTGAAGATAAATGTTCTTCAGGCAAGAAGTATTTTTAAACTATGTGTCCTTAGGCTGAAGTGCAGTAATTTGCTCAAGTTAATACTCTAAGTTCCTACCTTTGAAAAAGAGCAAAATAAGCCGGGTGTGGTGGTGCATACTTGTAATCCCAGCATTCGGGAGGCTGAGACCAGAGGATCCGGGTTCGCGGCCAGCCTCAGTCACCTAGTGAGGCACTCTGCAACTTAGTGAGACTTGGTTTCAAAATAAAGAATAAAAAATAGGGCTGGGGGTGTAACTCGGAGGTAGAATGCCCGAGTTCAATCCCCAGTACCACAAAAAAAAAAAAAAAAAAAAAAAAAACAAGCAAGCAAAGGAAGAACCATACGTGCTGAAATAAATTAAATTAAAATAATTAAAATCAGGAGGTAGGTGTGGCAGTGCATGCTTGTAATACCAATACTTCAGAGGCTGAGACAGGAGGATCGCAGGTTCGAAGCCAGCCTCCGCTACTTAGTGAGGCCTTCTGCAACTTAGTAAGACCCTGTTTCAAAACAAAGAATTAATTAAAAATAGGGCTGGGGGTATAGCTTGAAGGTAGAATGCCCCTGGGTTCGATTCCAGTACCTAAAATAAAATACTGCTGGGGGTGTAGCTTGGAGGCAGCTCCTAGAGTCAATCCCCAGTACCACACACCAAAAAAAAAAAAAAAAAAAAAAAAAAAAAAAAAAAAAAAAAAAAAAAAAAAAAAAAAAAAAAAAAAAAAAAAAAAAAAAAAAAAAA